>ML286400.1:109576-129162 GCA_005239495.1 Nicotiana undulata | reverse complement strand
ACGCCACGTTACGTATTTTACGTAAGAGAAGAGAGAAAAATAACACGTGGGGTTTCACATTAGCCTTCACGTTATTTTTGAAATGTTGCAGGCACAGCAGTTGGCGATTGCTCAGTTGCAAAGCCATTAAAAACTTTGAGCACAACAGCACCGATAATGGCTCCTCGAGTCGAACAGGCACCGGAGAGGTCGAGCAACAACGGGTCAGCAGCTGACCCCACTATTATGAAAATACTCGAAGACCTCAAAAAGAGAATCGAATCAGGCGAAAAGAAAATATAACCAACGAGAAAATGGTGGAGACCTACAACACAAGGGTCGACCAGATCCCAGGCGCACCCCCTATTCTGAAAGGTGTAGATTCAAAGAAGTTCGTGCAAAGACCATTCCCATCAATTGCGGCTCCGAAGCCCATCGCGAAGAAATTCAGAATGCCCGATCTCCCGAAATACAACGGGACCTCGGACCCCAATGAGCACATCACTGCCTATACTTGTGCCGTAAAGGGAAATGACTTGACGGAGGATGAGAATGAGTCCATCCTATTAAAAATATTCGGAGAAACGTTATCAAAGAGGGCCATGATGTGGTATCACCACTTAAACCCGAATTCAATAGACTCGTTTTCCATCATGGCAGACTCTTTCATAAAGGCACATGCTGGTGCCATCAAGGTTGCAACTAGGAAGTCCGACGTCTTCAAAATCAAGCAGAGAGAAAGTGAGATGCTGCGGGAATTCGTATCTCGCTATCAAATGGAGCGAATGGAATTACCACCGGTCTCCGATGACTGGGCAGTGCAGGCCTTCACTCAAGGATTGAATGAACGAAGCTCAATAGTTTTGAAATAATTAAAGCAGAATTTGGTGGAATTCCCCGCCGTCACTTGAGCGGATGTCCACAACCGGTATCAATCCAAGATCAGGGTCAAGGACGACTAATTGGGAGCCCCCTCGGGCTCAGTTTATCCTAGCCAGCTCCTAGAAAAGGAACCAAGGCCAAACAAGGAAAGGTACCAACCATACACCTAAGATCGAAGAAACACCCCGAGGCGTAACATTCGCAACGACCACAGGACGGATCGAGGTCAGAATCCTAGGAGACATACAAGTAGAACCAGCTTTGACAGACATGCAGGACCGGTGGAAGCACCTCGATTATCAGAGTACAACTCCAATGTTGATGTTTCAGACATCGTGTTGGCCATAGGAAAAATCAAAGACACCAGATGGCCGAAACCCATAATATCATATCCATCGCAAAGAAATCATAACCTGGTGTGTGAATTTCACGTCACGCACGATCATAGGACTGAAGATTGCAGACAACTCCGAGAGGAAGTAGCCCGACTACTCAACAAAGGGCACCTTGGAGAATTCCTCAGTGACCGAGCTAAAAATCAATTTCAGGAAAGAGAGGCGAGTAGAAAAAATGAAATAGGAGAGCCACAACATGTCATCCACATAATCATGGGAGGAATCGACACCCCGCAGGAACCCGTCGTCAGACGAACAAAAATATCCATCACCAGGGGAAACGAACTCGAGGTTACGTACCCGTGGACGCCTTCACGTTCAGCGACATGGACATCGAGACCTTGTCTCAACCTCACAACGACGCACTGGTAATTTCTTTCCTTGTGAATATGTTTCAAATTAAACGTGTGCTTGTGGATCCAAGCAGCTCGGCCAATATAATTAGGTCGGGGGTGGTGGAGCAGATCAGACTGCTCGACCAGGTCGTACCTACCTCTCGAGTCCTCAATGAATTCAACATGGCGAGCGAGACAACGAAAGGGGAGATCACCCTTCCGGTCAACGTGGCCGATGCAACCTAAAATACCAAGTTTCATGTCATTAAAGGAGACATGAGGTACAATGCATTACTCGGAAGGCCATGGATACACTACATGAGAGAAGTGCCTTCAACCCTTCATCAAATTATGAAGTTTCCAACAAAGGATGGAATAAAAACGGTGTACGAGGAGCAACATGCAACAAGGGAGATGTTCGTGGTGCACGATGTGGCACCGGCATCGATGCCTTATACATCGAAGGAGCCAAAGGATAGGCAGACAACCAAGCAACGGCCGCAAGCTACATCCTCATCTGCATCCGAATTAATGAATAAAGGACCGTACCGTGTCCCCGAAACAAGCAATTGAAGCATATCGAGGCTCGAACGCCATCACAGCTAAGGTATGGACGCCTCCCTTTTTGTTTACAGTTTACACTGACCTATGTGCAGGTGTCCGATCAGAAAATATCAAGACACCTTCCAGCTCAAAGGCCTTAGGTTTTAAAGCGTGCGTTGCGCTCTTTTTTCCTTTGATCGGATTTTATCCCAAAAGGGTTTTACCGGCAAGGTTTTTAACGAGGAAACATATATATGCTACCTAAGGAGAACTCAAACAAGTATTCAAGGCTTCGTTTCAATCAACCTCGAATACTGGGGGGCATCCCCCCTGAGGTCACCTCCTCAGAGAAATCAAAGCAAGCCAAAGAGGGTCTCGACAGGAAAATGATGTATCGAGCCAAACGGTCAAACGAACCGTGTCCACATAGAATAATCAAACCCTCGACGGTGAAAATATGTATGCTTATACCAAGTAATCAAAGGAGTATCGTTTACCATCAAAACACTCTATGAACCAAAGAAGTTACTATTATCACAGGCAACGGCTCCAGGGCCGAAGATATTCGATGTCTCGGGGACTGTCGTCGACTGTCACCCCATCAAGCTATTAAAACTCAAGGCCATAAGACCCCGAGTGGGCATCCTCGAGCCCGAAATCCCTCTACGTGGTGACACCAAAGCTGTAAGTCCTACGGCGTGATTAAGTCTGTAAGTCCTACGAGCATGACCAAAACTGTAAGATCTCAAGTAAGGCATATCCAAATTATATGACCCTACAAAGGGCACAATCCCGATTTTAAAGCCAAGGCTATATATTCGAACTTGTAAGATCCCTAAAAAAGCATACCCTCGATATAGACGCCGATGCTACCTTACTCGGGGACTACAAGGCTCCGACCAAACACAATGACTACGGTCACAAGGCTCCGGCCAAACACAATGACTACGGTCACAAGGCTCTGGCAAAACACAATGACTACGGTTATAAGGCTTCGGCCAAACTAACACGACTCGGGGATGCCCGACCGCAGTCATACAATCACAAATACTTTGAAATTATTTCTACAGAACCGGTTAAAGCGGGCTACCCTCGGCATAAGAAAAAGAGAGCTTCGATCATGTTCATGTCAGCTCCAAACAATGAAAAGGCTTCGAGACAATTCAGCCGTAGGGCAAAACCTTCCGAGGTGATCATTTATCGTCACACAATGGCTCACAATCGAGGTTCTTATCGAGCCGTCAAAACGTCGGACAAACGACAAAATTTCAAAGTCTTTAACGAGGGAGAATATATCCATACTAAAGGTCATATCGACCCTACGTGTAAGAGCCTAAGAGCCAGCCTAAAAGGCCTCAGGGCCAATCCCAAAAACCTAAGGGTCGATGAGTTCGAGTCGTAACCCGACTCGAGGACTGAGCCTGAAACGGTTAACTAAAATTCCCAAGGGCAAATACATAAAGAGCCTACGGGCCAACATCAAAAAGCCTACGGGTCGGTTAAAGGTCATATTGGCCCTATACGTAAGAGCATAAACGCCAGCCTAAAATGCCTAAGGGAAAATATGTAAGAGCCTACGGGCCAATCTAGCAAGCCTCAGGGCCGATCTGTGAGCATAAGGGTTTTACCTCATAGTCCAAATCATTTGGCAAGTTGTTGAAAACCGTCAAAATTCAAAAGACAAACACAAGAAAAGAGAAATTCACAAAGAAAGGTTTCCTTTTATATACACATGTATTACAAGATATACACTTACAAATGCTCCCACAGGGAGCATTATACGAAGAAGAAAAAAGTAAAACCCAATCTATTCTCGGGACCAACTCCCTCGAAGGCCCTCAAATATCAGCATCGGCACCAGGAGAAAGGAAAAGCTTGGTGTTGATCTCATCCGCCTTAGCCTGCTTTATCTCCTCTGAGAGATCGAAGCCCCTAGCGTGTATCTCTTCGTGGGTTTCTCTCCGAGATCTACACCGAGCATATTCCTTGCATCTCCTCTCTCTATCAAAGGCTCCTCTCAGCTCAGCCCGAGCATCAGCGGCATATTTTAAATAAACGACTACCTTCTTGTCGGCCTTTTCTCGAGCTTCTTCAGCTTCGGCCCGGGCATCGACAACTTTGACTTTCATTTGCAAAAGTTCGGCCTCGAGCCTGTCGATCGTGCTCTCCTTCACCGAGTTGTCTTCGCGGGTGTTCTGGAGGTGCACTTCGAGGGCAGAAGCCTTGGCCAAAGCATTCTTAATGGCCGCAACATGGGCGTCTATCTGAGCCCTTAGCCCATTAGACTCCTTCTCGGTCTGGCCAACTCTGCCCCAAAGATGTTCAAGGTCCTCTGTCTTTCTCTGCAGCTGAAATATCAGAATATTAGTCTCTGAAGAAAGGAGAAGAAACATGCACATCATCGAAACGAAGGTTACCTGTCTCTCGAGGCGGCCTTCGTAATCATGACTTCGACTCACCGCGTACCGAAGGTGTATCATCTCCTTTGCTCGTTTATCACAAAGGATACTGAGGGATTTCTCCCCATCCAAGGCTTTCCGTAACTTGGTTTCACAGCGGGGCAGCTCGGAATTGAGCTTATCAAATGCCTGAGAAAAGTAAGCTTCGGTTAGAAAATGAAAGTGCGAAACTAAAAGATCGAAAGATCACCGAAACTCACCCCAGAGTAGAGCCGTTGAGCCTTCACAAAGGTTGAGCACGCATCTGTTGGCCTGGACACATCGGCCCCAGCTGAGGAACTTTTAGTGGGAAAATGATCGCTCGAGACCCCACTCGGTTTAGGCGGCCCCTAACCCCGAACGTCCCTTGAAGTACCTTTGAGAGGAGAAGAGGATAGGGGTAAAGGACCCTCGACCCTCGAAGTGCCTTCGATGGAGGAGGAAACTGCTAGTGAATGATTCTCGCTTCTTCCCTCTCGTGGAGCCTTCCCCTCGAGGTCAGAAGCCTCAGGCTCAACGGGCTCGGCAACCTCGGGAGGATCCCTGGTCCAAGACATCGATGCAGAATAATCCTCCCCAGGAGTACTGATGTCCACGGAATGCCAATGTATATAAGGCCCTCTTTAGCGGTGACATCTTCCTTATGCCCCCGGGCGAGCTCCGCCTCGAGGTGAATGCCCTCGTACAATGAGGATCTTCTCCACTTACTACCTTCATTCTGATCCAAAGTTGACGGCCCTCTCCTTTCCTCGAGGAGGCACGACCTCATCTCGGGAAACCCGCCAATGCCCATGAGGACGAAGTTAATACACATAAGGGAAAGTACCTTTCATGGAAGTAAACCGCACATCACGTACCGTGGTGTTTTACTTCCCATCTGCCCTTCGACAGATCGTGCCACTTGTGCTCGTCATATGATGAGGAAACTGCCAACTTCCAACTCCAATCCGCAAGATCGGGGATCTCCTCTGACATCCACGGAATCGCTGAGAGAGAGAAAAAGAAACATTCTTATTAACCAACAAAAGCAAAGGCGCCGAGTTTTCGACGTAGTACTTACGCTGGAAATTCCACCTTTCTGGAAATGGCATGAACTTGGAAGGGATAATGTCGTTGGTCCTCACCCCAATAAATCGGCTTAACCTGTCACGACCCAAACTGGAGGATCATGACTAGCACCCGGGCCATACTTGACGAGCACCAACGTACATTTTATCTAACCTTTTTATTATCTTTAAGGGCCGACGAGATTAATATAAGTGGTAGATATGGATTATGAACACCAAACAATGAAAGATAATGTAATGAACATGCATAACATGGGATAACAAGACTGCCAAGAAACTACATGTAAGTTAGGAGCTACCACGCTTCCATGAAAGACTATACAACAAAAAGCATCCGACAGGTCATGCCAAACTATACATAAGCCGACACATGTCTATGAGCCTCTAAAAGAGCATAAGTAATGCAACATAGCCAGAATAAGGCCCCAACATACCCATAATATCTATAACAAAAATGCATACCAAGACCACGGCAAGTCCGGAGAAGGGATCTCGCCTATAACCGCTAAACTCAAAAGCCTATTGTGGTGGGAGAGATACGTCTACCTGTCTATCAGGACCTGCAGCATGACATGCATCGTCCACAAATAAAAAGGACGTCAATACGAATAAAGTACTGAGTATGTAAGGCAGGAAAGCATAAGTAAGAACAGTCATGTAAACGGGGATAAAGAATATACAACCTGTAATATCTGAGTACCTCTGAGGTCTACTGACATGAAATGTGTGATACATACATATATATACATACACCTTTAAAACATCCGCCTCTGTGGGCATCATCATCATCATATCGTACCCAGCCATGTGGAGCTCAGTAAACCCAACTGATCAGTGATTGAACAATAGGTGCCATACCTGGCCGACTATAGCGCGGCTCAGTAGAGTAAAATAGCTACATATATATATAATGCATGTAGGACTCATTGGAATCATATTCTGAACCTTTCGGAGTGACGTAAGGTCGATATTCTCCGTACACGTTATTAGGATTAACTCTTCATCAAGAATCTTATAAGAATCAGGAAGTACCAACAACATTGATAACATAATAATAAGAGAAGCAACCTCAACATCAATTGTTCCATAAGAAGGGAAACAATGTAATACCTACTAGCTTCTAAGAGTAGAGTATCTTTGGAAGCTCGTTCATTGCATTATGTACAATCGGAGTCGTTCAAAAGAAAGAAAGGGATAGCCTCACATACCTTGTATATATTTCCCCACCCTCAAGCTACGCAAATGTCACAACTCCTTAATCTACAATAAGAGAAACAACACTATCGTTATCGTTTAAGCGTCATAACTATTATGTATCGGACACAACCTATTTTACGATGAAACGAAAAACACCTCCCCTATATATATGACTTCACACAAGTCAAAACAATCACCAAACAGCCCAAACAACATCAATAATAATCATATTGAGCCTCCCAAAACAGTCCACACACAACCTAAACACTTCATACATAAGACGACCACCGTAGTCGTGTCAAAAGACCCGGAAATATTACAACGAACGACCAGACCACAACCCTACATCTATATGGTGTTTCTAACAACCCTTAATCATCCAAAACTCCACAAAACAGTGGTAAAACGCGAAGTCCAACAGCAACACAAAACAGTCCGCTACAAGTCAAATAACTCGAACTCACGACTTCCGATCACCGTCCCGTGAGTTCTAACTATTAGGAAACACATTTATCAACCTTCCTTGATATTTAAACACTTAAATACAGATATTATACGTTTCTTAACTATTAAGTACCTTCCAAAACTCTAACTACAAAGAAAAAGGAGAGGCGGTATAATGACACTTATGTCGTTTGGATTGTTTTGATGTTATCGCTTCTCGATTTCATGCCCGGGATGATAATCTTCTTTGAAACCCTAGAAGATAGCTTGAGGTTATGTTTATGGGTGTTCTCTGGTCGGTTTATGCTGAAAAATGAAGAGAAAGCTGACCTAAGACTTATATATATCAACTTTGGAAAAGTCAAAGAGGTGCTAGCTTGGCACCCTAGGAATGGTCCATCTTCCGACACTTATTTCTTTTTATCCCGATGTCGTATGAACAAACGGTTCAGAGCATTGAAAACTAAATTCCAAGACCTTCAATTTGGTATATAATATGTCCCAATAAGACCTCATATAACACATGAAGTGTATTGCTCAAAAAGCTCTAGTGATCCACCTACTTGTCACTTATGATGTCTACGCAGTCTCACGAAACTGTAAATATCTCTCTACTCCTATGTCATATCGACAAACGGTTTAATGAAATGGAAACTATACTCATATATATTCAATTTTTTTGGTATACCATCCAATAATTCCAAGTATATTGGGAGAAAATCTCAGTTACATTTGACCTAATTTTAAGCACATTATGAGAGTAACTTGTGAAGACCTTTCCCAACTTTAGTTCCACAACTTGCTTGACTTCAAAAAGTATAACACAACTATCATACGATAAAAATAACTCATAGAATAACCTCCACATCATGTAACGAACCATAGTCTCACCCTAAAGTACATGTTATAACATTCCAAACTTGTCGATTTTCGACAAAACTTATTTTCTTCAATTGGTTTAGCTTCTAAGCTTTCCAACCCTCTTGGTACTCATTATTCATGATCTTAAATATTTGTAACCTCCAATGTAACATTATTAACTTACTTTATATTCCATCAAATATAATCTTATTTCTGTTCTTACATCAATTGACTTACGATGCACTCTCACGTATGAAAACATGGGGTGTAACATCATTCCCCCCTTTGGAACATTCGTCCTCGAATGTTGTCTAATGTAATTATCCGTATCTTAAGAAATAACTCTTACGAATACTTTAATATTGTCTTTTCCATCTAGGGAGTTGTTCGTTTAATAAATCCAAAGGCTAGGGCCTCCCTCTCTTTAGCCTCTTTCTCACTCCACGACTTGTGGTCGAAATTCTTCCAATCTCGTCAATGTTTCTACCTTCTTTCATGCAGCCTGTACGATTCTAACCTTGAATGTGCGCCAATGCCACTCTTATCTCCTTTTTCCGTTATCTTTTAACCAATCTCTAGGCTTCACTTTGTGAACATATATAGTACTATGACAAGCTGTCCTTCTGGGAATATATAGGTGTACTAATGTTCTTTGCTTGATACTTTGTTGAACTTACGACTATTGTTATATCTTGTTTCATGGCCTCAGTTATCTATGCTTGTGGCTTTACCACAACTATGTAGGTCATACTGTATCGTAACTCTTACTTCAGTTTATTATTATGGAGGCTTGCCACCCAACTCCAGGTTACTCTCTCACCGCTGATCCTATATGTATAAATCTAAGCCATTTAATACTTCCTTATTACTATTCATCTTAATAATGATAGCCTAATATCATCTCACATTTATAACTTTCATCCATCTATTGTCGATTCACCTTAATGTTGATCTGTAATCTACTACTGATAACTTGAAACCTCTTATGCAATATATCGTCACTATGGCTCACGTCTCATCGGGGAACATCTGAAGTGATTTTCCTGATCCACTTAGGGACGATACTATACTCCAATAACTGTATTTCATAGCGTCCCAACATGATTCATCTTATGGGGGTATTCTAATCCCGTGCAGTTCATGAAATACTTGTTCTCAAAATCATTACTCAATCAAAGGCCTAAATATCATCCTCTTATCATTTATAACAATTACACCCTTACTTTACTACCAGGGTAGTATTCTATCTCTTCTAAATGCTCCTAGTTTTAAACTCCTTTGAGTTCACTCATGCTATACTGAGCTTTTCATAAATTTAAGGAAACCATCAGCTCTCTTGTTGTGATGGATTCAATCCCGAGGACTTACCTATTCTCGTCACCTTCTCACTCACCTTTTTTTATCCTTACTGCCGTCTAGCTAAAACCATGTTGCTCTATCATACTTTATCTTGCGACCTACACATATCTATTTATACTACTAGCACCCTTCCTTTTAACATGCTAGCACCATAGATTTCCTTTCATGCCTTCCCAATCGCCTTTAAATGTAAGCAATTACTTTTCCTGGCTGTTCTACCACTTGCTGTATGGATATTTGGAATATCTTAATGCCCACGAATACTGGAGTTCCCTGTATCTCATATGATCTCAATTATCAACTCTTGATTTTTTTTTCTTCCCGTTCATTAGCCACGATAGGTGCTACTTGCATGATCTACTGACTTGTCTGTATCCTCCTATCTAGCCATAACTAGGCTCTTCCTGAATCAACTACAGACTACCCGTTGGTCCACTCTCATATCTGTATTTTATGTAACGACTCTTGGGTTATGTCCTTTGTCTTAACTTACCTCTCGTACGGGTCCTTATGTATCAAGTGTTCATTCACACTTATTTATCAATATCATCGAGTGCGAAACCCTTATTGATTCTCCCTGACGTCATGCTTGCATAATGTTCTGGAGTCATATTATATTTGTAGGATATGAATAAATGAAATCTCATTCCTTTCACCTTTTTTTTTACCGCATTCTTCCTTTACCATTCTAGTTACCTCTTCCTCTTTGGCATTTTTTTTCACATCTTCATAAACATATTACTCGCCCTGCGGTAACCCTTCAACACCAGGGATAATTGAATTTCTTATGCACAAAGGTGACACCTGGTGTAACTGGCACATCTAGTCCCTTAAGCTTAACTCTGCTCATAGTGCTTGTTGATACACAAGTTTTTCCTTAAATTATTTTAAAATTGCATTGGTATTTTTCCATATTTTTTATCAATTTATTTCTAATTTATTAAGTACTTTTATATCCAATAATTACTCATAAATTGCATTACAAATAATTTCAAAATATTTCTTAGCTCAATATATCATTTTTAATCCTATTAGGATTTAATTATTTCACAAATTAGCCCCTTTGGCATTAATTGTCCATAATTGCAATGACTTTGCAATTATAGCCTAATTATATATTTTATGCTAGTTTAATCCAATAATCAGTCATTTTATATTTTAAATACTAATTAATTACCTTAATTTCACCTATTTAGTCTTAATTTCATTTTATATAATTATTAGCTATTTTTATTAATTATTTTATCTATTTTAATGGGTATTTAACAAATATCCATTCTTATTTAAATTGTAGCCTAATTAAACCTGGTCCCTAACCCAATCAAATAACCCATCAGACCCCCAAGCCCAATATCCTCTCTACCCGGCCCAATTCAGAGTCAATCTTGATCGTTGATCAAATTTGATCAACAGTCCAAATATCTCCCTTCCTTAATTAGACCTAGAAGACTACCCCCTCCCCCCTTCTTCTCATTCCCCCACTCAATCGTCTCTCTATCTCCCTCTCTCTATATCTGGTTCTCTCTAGAACCTTCTCACCTTCCCCCCTTCCGTTGAGCTCTGTTCATCTTCTCCGGCCACCTCTCTCTCCGATGACCATGACCTCTCACCTCTCCTAGCCTATGTCTCACCCCACGCCGGCTTTGACACTGTCCTAAGGTCCTCAGGTGCACCTGGAGCGGTTCAAATCCTACATATGGTCCTTCATGCCATTTCCAGGCCACCCATGGCCGTCCGAGTAAGGTTCTTACACTTTCCGATGGAAACCGGTAAAACCTTGAGTTTTTCACTCCTCTTTGGGTTCTCTCTTCGAAGCCCTAACTTCTAAAACCTCTGATCTTTCTAGATCTGTAACAGATCAATACATATTTCAAGCTGTTTTGATGTTTTTTTTAAGGGTTTTCCATTTTCCCTAAAACGCTTTCTGTTTTCCAACTAGGGTTTCTAAAAAACCTTTCTGCAAAAACGATTTCTTCAAGTTTAAGGTTTCTTCTGAGATTCTTCTCGTATTTTTAAACGGTTTATGTTGAAATCTCTTTTTCATAGTTTATTATGTTAAAACTTCAGTTTTAACACTGTATTATAATCTTAGGTTTGCCTTTCTTGATCTACTCTTTTAATTTGTAATGTGTTTGTCTCTTATGAATACGTCCTGAGTTTTCTATGATTTTTTATCCTATTTTTGCTCATTAGGGTTCTTGATTTTGGCTTCTTCTGCTTATGTTGCAGTTGCTCTGTTTAATCCCTCTAGTTGTTACTGGTTTGTTTAGATGAATCTCTAATCATATGTGACTTATTGCTAGTTGCTACTACAACCATTAGGGTTTTTGACTCTTTGATTCTCCATGTTATATCATGTTCGTTTGTTAATTCCTTTAATCATTTACTGTGTGCTAGTATTGAATCCCTGATTCTACGTGATTTTACTTGAATCTTTGATTTTCCTTTCCTATTGTGTGTTTACTTCGTGTACTCACATGAATCATTATTACTCCTGTTTAAACCCCTAATTTCCTGTAATTGATACCTCCCATTGATCTTTTGTAATGATTTCCTTACTGATTTACAGCCTTTAAATTATTTCCTTGCCTTATTTTTGTCAAATATTCTGAACCTAGTCTCAATTGCGTATCCCATACTTGTACTATGTTATGTTATTTCCTTATATATTATATGCAATCACATATGGTACCTTTCCTTATATGTTGTCTGCATAATACCATTTGAACTTGATTCCTTCAATTAAGGGATACCTATGCTGATTTTTGTACTGATTGATACTCAGTCCCTTAATTAAGGTTAACTTTGATTCCTACCTTATTTGCTACTTGTTTTCAAAACTATATATACATTACTCCTCATTTAACAAAGACACACGAACTGATCTGGTTCAATAGCTCTCTCTCACAACTAAAACTCTCTATTCTCTCTTATGTGCTATTTGCTATTACTCTAAGTTAGCCGGCTACAAGTTAAGGCTAACTATTGTGCATCTCCTAGTTCCTGCTGTGTTACTGTCTTCTTCACTTCACTCGTATGTCCTAATTCAAATTTTAGTTCTCAAACCAACATGTTTCTATTACTGATGCAATTCATTGTGTTCCTGATATGTTTATATTTACTATTTTCTTGCTCAACCTGTAACTAAAATCCTGGATTCCATCTAGCATGTCAAGTAATGCGTTATTAACCAACATGTCCCTATGTACTCTAAACCCATCTTTATGTAAATCTCCATGCCTATGTTTGGTACATTAGTTTGGTTAGGGTGTACTCTACTGTCTTAAACTGTTTGACACTGTTATGTTAGTCTAATCCTATACCCTATTGTATCCCCAGTTCCTTGAACCCCTTAGGAACTCCTGATTGTGTATCTATGCATATCTCTGCCTGTTTACTACTCTGTACTTTATGTGTCCCTCAGATCCCATTACCCCTGTGTCACGCCCCGAACCTGGGGAGGCGTGGCTGGCACCCGGTGTCGAGCTGGCTCGAGCGAACCACTCTGTAACTCATAATCATTCGATCAAAACTATAACATACATAGATAGGTCGAGTTGGCTGAACTCATTCCTTTTGTAACTATCATGGCCACAACTCATAATGTACAACTGTAAGTGGGCAACACTATATAAATAAACTATCGTTTTTAAGACATGAATACATATGGGCCGGCAAGGCCTCTGGCATACTGTACAAAATGAACCTTTGTCTACAAAGCCTCTAAGATTATTTGACATGAAATGGGACACGGTAACGGCCTACCCATAAGTTTGTAGTAAAACTCTGACACGATGACTCGTAAACTTGGCTGCACTCCAAATGAAGTGGAGTCTTACCTATCCTTTGCTAAATGCTAATCTCATATACTATGAGGGCTCGTCAAACTGTTTATCTATACCTGCATGCATGAATGCAGCGTCCCAAGGCAAAAGGGACATCAGTACGAATAATGTACCGAGTATGTAAGGCAGTATACTGAAAGCTGAAACTGAACTGATAATATAATAACTGCAGGTAGCTGGAAGTCAAAGATAATCTGATGATATGCTTACCTGCTGATAGTGACACAATTCTCTCAATATAATAAGTAAAATAGATGTCCGACCCTATAAGGCTCGGTAAATATATATATAACTATATAACTGCTCTGTCATAGTAGGCTCGCTCATAGGCGCTCGACCATACTAGGCTCTGTATCTCGACCAACTGGCCTCGCTCATAGGCACTCGGCCACAGTAGTTTCGGTATATAACATACCATCTAATCAGAGGTTGCCCAATAGGGGCCTGTCCATCGATTATAGCTCGATGGTAATGAAAATATTGTAATACTGTATACATATAAATTCTCTGCTCTCTTGACTGAAAAAAAAGGAAATACTCAAATGAATATGAAGTCCCAATAAAGAGAATATTGTAACTTACAAAACTAGGAAAATTTACATAACTTGCGAGACTAGCAAAATATACGTAAATTCCGAGATATGAATTTCTTTATGCCTCATTATCAAACTCGTGTAATTACGAGATCATGCCAAAATGAAACAAGGGCTTAGCCTTAATATACCTGGAGTAGGAATAAATATGTATGATATTCTTGGAAAAAGTTGCACTGTACTCCTTTAGATAGCATTCAACCTCTAAGTACAATGTTTAATTTGGACAAATCTTCATTCTAAGTAATGCTAGAAATATACTGTTGCTTCATCATATGAAGGAATATTTGACACCTGATGCTCCGACGGGCTATCATGAAGTGGGCTGGGAATACCATCAGAGTTTGATAATTGACGTTGGATATCAAAGGTAGCCCTTTTTTGGATGGGACATGGAGGACTCAAAACCTACTGTTGTTGGCGATTCAACTGGTATAGTTTTTGTCAAATCACATTCTCACCTAATCAAAATGAGCAAATGACCTTAATCACCTAATTTTGTAGAGATTCATGTTACTAATGAGCAAAGCTCATGTCTGAATTGTAATATTGTCGGAACGTTCCTCAATTTTGTCCAAGGCTATACATTTGTTTTGTATTAAAAGTTATGGAATTGATGTGTCTTGAAACCCATTCATTAGGTTTCCACCTAATACCAAATGACCCTTAGTCATTTTTTTGATTAGCTCCTTTCTGCCACATGGGGGTGGGGTGGGAAATGTTAATCTTTATCCGCTTATTAGGTAATTAGTTATGTACTGTTACCCGGTAAATAACCAATTACACGCACAACTAAGAATTGTCTTAAATTACTTTAAATTTTACTCATTTTTAATATACTTTATACACTTTACTATCATGGCCATGTGGTACCTTGTATGGTACTAGTCCATAAATATCGAGTATTAATGCTCGGCCCGAATTTTATCCCAACATGCCAAACTTGGATGAAAATTCATTTTCTTTGACTTGCTTCCCCTCTCACCTTCACGAATTTACTCATTACTTGTTTGAAATAGCATAATCCTTATAATCTCCAAATAATCTTTTCCTTGGACTGATGTCAATTACCTTACGACAAATTCAACGTGCAATACTACAGGGTGCAACATCGTCGTAATCTGATACTGCGACGCGTAACATCATCGTAATGTAGTACTACAAGGCGTAACATTATCATAATATAATACTGCGGGACATAATATCGACGTAATATTGCGGGGCGTAACATCATTCCCCCCTTTGGAACATTCGTCCCCGAATGTTGACTGATGCTCTTATCATTTTCATAACTTATAGCTCTTGTGAATACCTTAATACTCTCCTTGCCATTTAGGCAGTTGTTCTGTGAATAAATCCAAAGGCCAGGGCATTCCCCCCTTTAGGCCTCTTTCCCACGCCATGACTTGTGATCGAATTCCTTCCAATCTCGTAACTATTGCTACCGTCTATCATGCAACCTCTACGATACTGACCTTGTAAGTGTGCCTATGCAACTCTCCTATCCTTTTTCCTCCAGTTTTTAGCCAACCTCTAGGACTTACTTTGTAAACATATATAAGGCTTAATATGATGCTTCTCTGGGCATCTATAGGTGTGCTGAAGTTCTTCGCTCGGTACTTTGTAGAATTTGTGAATATGGTTGTTTCTTATTTCATAGACCTGGTTATCCATTTGTATGACTTTACTGCATCTACGTAGGTCATATTATACCATAATTCTTACTTTGATTTATCGTTACTAAGGTCTACAACCAACTCCAGGTTACTCTCATTGCTCATCCTTAAGACTGATGGTCTAATCTCATCTCATATTGTTATCTATTGTTGATTCACCTTAATGTTGATTCATCATCTATCATTGATAACTTGATCTTTTATGTAACACTGCCACTAGGGCTCACGTTGCATCAAAGAATATTCGAAGTGATTTTCCTAATCCACTTAGCGGCGATACTGTACTTCAATAACCGTATTCTATAGCATCCTAAGGTGATTCTCTTACGTGGGTATTTTAATAATCGAAGGCCCAAACGTCATTCTTTATCTATCATAATTACACCTTTATTCTACTATTAGGGAAGCATTCCATCTCTTCTATATGCTACTTATGAATAGTAACTCATTTGAGTTCATTCAGGCTATATTGGTCTTATTATAACATAGAGAAGCCATCCGCTCCCTTGTTTTCATGGGCCTAATCCTGAGGACTAATCCATTCTCGTCACCTTCTCAGTGACCTTTCTTATCCTTACTCATGTCTTCCTAAAACCTTGTCGATTTACCATACTTTAGCTTGCAACCTATACATATCTATTTATACTACTCGTATTCTTCCTTCAACTTGCTTGAATTTCCTTGTGTTATTTTAGAACATTAAGCGAGACATCACATCGACTCTAACTCCTCTTTACTTTCTTAACTAGACCTCTCGATACCTAGAAATCATCGACTTGAAGATATGACATTGACGATCCCGCTATCATTCTTGGATATTGAATCCCCGCACTTCTAGCCTTCTATTTGAAGTAAGGACTATCCACGATCTTCTGCTTTTGAGTGTCTCGTACGTTGTTCACCTTTACCTTACCTTAAAATCTCGCATCATATCTTCTATCTCTTTCATGACTTCCCTTCCACCTAGGTGTAATTTACGTCTATAACTTTAAGCTCTATTATAATACTTGCACCTCTGGTGCATACACAACCTGGTGAGAGCTTCGTACTGACTTGTTATGAGGCTGGTACTTTTTTGACTGGCTTCATCATAGGGCCGTTATAGAATATGGTTCTCGTACTATCCCACTTGTACTCTAATATTAAGGGCGATCCTGCAATGTTCTCTATCACGGGGTCTATTATTTTCTGGGTCTAGTAATCAGACTCTTGATTTACTTAGTTGATGTAACTCTTTAATTTACTCTTCCCTCTGATCAACCTTTATGTAGGCTTAATTTATCTTCTAATCTGCAGCTCATGGTATTACTTTAGCCCTTCAAGAGCGTTATGGAATATCCATGATACAATTTTCTAACAACTCAATCCTTTGACTATGCCCTGGGCTCAATTCTTTCTTTAACTTATACCAGATCATCTACGGCTGTATGATTGCCAACATATATGTTGCGTGGATAATACTCGGAAATCTTAAGTGCGCATATAACATAGCTAACTCTGGATAATTGATCAAATAATTCCTTTCTTTCCATCTTAGCTTTCTTTAAACGTAAGCTATTACTTTTCCTGGTCTTTCTTCCCCCTTGTTGCGTCCATACTTAGCTTATCTTAGTTCCCACACATATTGTAATTCCATACAACTCATATGATCTTGAATATCACTTCTGATTCTACTCCTTGCTCACTAGCTACGGTAGGTGCCACTTTCTTAGGGAGTGCATACAATGTTGTTTTGAAACTGTTGTTATAAGACCATTTCCTCTTTATGTCATTATGCTTTAGTTGAAGCCTTCTTCCTTATTTCCTCAGCTAGTATTTCATTGTAATATCTAGGGAGTATCCTCTGACTCTTGTAAAGCTGTGAGCTTATTATATCGCATACCCAATAAAATGTTTGATGTTCTTCCTCGCCTACAATTATTCGTAGTTACTTACCTCCACACCCTTGTGCTTGTAGGGTTGCTTCTGAATTGATATTTTGACAGTCTTCCCAGTGGAACTTTATGTTATTTCCATAACATTCATACGATACCTTTAACAACCCCAACTGCAATCTGAATATTTCTCAAGGGTCCCGACGTTATATCGGCGAGACTAAATTCTCCATGTTGGGGTTTACTATTTTTTTTCTTAGACGATCTATTGATTTATCTGTATCCTCTTGTCTAGCCATAACTAGGCTCTTCCTGAATCAACTGCTAACTATTCATTGGCCCATTATCATATCATTACTCCGCGTAATCTTTCTTGGGTTATTTCCTTTGTCTTTGTAACGACCCGATCCGTCGTTACGTAAAAACCTGTAGTATAATTATTGTTATTGACTTGATATAGATTTTTTATACTGTAATTGATGTATTAGAGTTGATAGGCTTGAAATCGAATGGTTGTAGTGAGAATTCAGTCAATTAGCCTTTTAAAATAGCCTTAAAAAAGGAAAAGTCAACTAAGAGTTGACTTATTAGTAAACGACCTCAAAATGCAGATTTTATGGTTCGAATAGCTTCGTTAGGTGATTTAGCACTTAGGAGTATGTTCAAAACAATTTTGTGATGTCCGGTGTAGAATTAGGCTTGAATTGCGAAAGTTAGTTTTTGGTGATTTCCGGTCGGCAATGGAAAATCCGCTATCGGGGTCGAAATGGAATTCCGACAGTTGGAACAGGTTCGTAATGTCATTTTGGACTTGTCCGCAAAATTTCAGGTCAATCAGAGTTGATTTGGATAATTTCGGCATCATTGGTGAATTTTAGAAATTTCAAAGTTCTTAGGCTTGAATCCGATGTAATTTTGGTGTTTTGATGTTAGTTTTGGTGTTTCGAGAGTGCAACTAAGTTCGAATGATGTTATGGGATGTGTTGGTATATTTGGTTGGGGTCTCGAGTGGCTCGGGATTGATTTCGGATGGATAACGGGCACATTTGGATTTAGGAGAAATGCTGATTTCTGGTGTTAGTGCAGCAGGAATTTGTTCACCGCGATCGCCAGGAATGGTCCGTGATCAACTAAGGTTAAAGGAAGGCAGGGGAAATTTGTGCATCGTGATCGCGGAAGTGAGGGTGCGATCGCGTAAGGTGAGTGGCTTAAGAAGTGCGATCGCGTGGACTTGATCGCGATCGCATAGGGTCAGTCAGGCGCGTGGGGAGAGAGGTCAAACGTTCTTCGCGATCACGTGAGAATGGCTGCGATCGCGTAGGTTGAGGCTCTATTGAACAACGATCGCGTGAGCTGCGTTGCGATCACGGAGGTCTGGGGGATTGGTCAGTGCGATCGCAGGGCTAAGGCTGCGATCGCGGAGAGCAAATCACTAGGCAGTTAAATAATAAACCCTCCGCGACTTAAACCCTCTTTTACACCATTGTTGAGCGGAGGAAAGCTTTTTGGACGAATTTTGAAGGAGAAAATCAGTGGGTAGCACAGAGGTAAGTAATTTGATTATTAAAACTCGTTTATGGGTGATTATAGACCATAATCCCAGCCTTTAATTCATGAAAAACAGTAGAAAAATAGGATTTTGGGGCATGAGATTATGAGACCTTCAAGGGTCGATTTGAGGGGTCAAACAAACTCCGATTTTGGTGTTCTTTATATGTACAGAATCGTGAGAAGATGAAGAACACATTTCTGTAAATATTTCTGAGTTTCAAGATGCAGGCTCGGGGGTCGGGTTTTGCCCGGTTTCGGATTTTTGAGTAAATTTGATATCTTTCGATTGAAATTTTTTCCTTAAGCATATATTGATGATAAAAATCTGAACTTGGTAGATTTGGAGCCTTCGGAGGTTGATTCGAGAGGCAAGCACATTGCGGAATAGTTCCGGGCTAGTTTTGAGGTAAGTAATGTCTTTAAATCCTGTCCTGAGGGTATGAAACCCCGGACTATGCACCCTTTCACGAGTTTTGAAATAAAAAGGTGGAAACTTTGGAATCATATTTCCTATTTAGGCGACTATGGAGTTGCGAAACCGATTTTT
>ML286400.1:0-101182 GCA_005239495.1 Nicotiana undulata | reverse complement strand
CCCCCCATAGGGCATAACTGAGATGGGTACGGAAAATTATACATACCTCTGTTACTGTTGAATATAACTCAAAAAGCTTATATTCCTCTACCTGAATTATAAACACCGTTAACCTTCATTAACTGGGCGCCTCGTACTCTTCTTCTTTTGCTTCTTTTACTTGTTGAAACTTGTATTTATCTTATGAACCTCTCATTGTTTTTCACCATTAAGGTGGATAGGTATTCTTGCCTCAAAACTCCTTATCTAGAGGCTTACACCTTTCAGTACACACATGATCTGCTGAAGACCTCACATTTACTTATCATAAGCATGATGCAAAGTCGAGTTCCTCTGACCCAACTCTTCCATAGCCATGTCTTATACCAAGCGTCTTTTTGGATGTAGGTATCGTCTTATGAATAAAATAGAAGTTAGGAATTTGAATTCTACAACTGAGCTCTACAACACGATCTAGAGTAAGAAGAAAGAATGGAAGTCCTAAATGCCTTATAGCCTCCGGCTTATAAGTGTGGTGCACGACACACACATAAACAAGACTCTACTAGACATGACTTATAGACTTCCTAGGAAAGAACTGCTCTGATACTACTTTATCAAACCCCGAACCTGGGGAGGCGTGGCTGGCACCCGGTGCCGAGCTGGCCCGAGGGAACCACTCTGTAACTCATAATCGTTTGATCAAAACTATAACATACATAGGTCGAGTTGGCTGAACTCATTCCTTTTGAAACTATCATGGCCAACATGGCCACAACTCATAATGTACAACTGTAAGTGGGCAACACTATATAAATAAACTATCGGTCTTAAGACATGAATACATATAGGCCGGCAAGGCCTCTGGCATACTGTACAAAATGAACCTTTGTCTACAAAGCCTCTAAGATTATTTGACTTGAAATGGGACAGGGTACCGGCCTACCCATAAGTCTGTAGCAAAACTCTGACACGATGACTCATAAACTTAGATGCACTCGAAATGAGGTGGAGTCTTACCGATCCTTCGTTGAATGCTAATCTCGTTTACTGTGAGGGCTCATCAAACTGTTTATCTACACCTATAGGCATGAATGCAGCGTCCCCAGGCAAAAGGGACGTCAGTACGAAGAATGTACCGAGTATGTAAGGCAGTATACTGAAAGCTGAACTAAACTGATAATATAATAACTGCAGGTGGCTGGAAGTCAAAGATAATCTGATGATATGCTTACCTGTTGATACTAACACAATTCTCTCAATATAATAAGTAAAATAGCATGTCCGGCCCTATAAGGCTCGGTAAATATATATATATAACTATATAACTGCTCTGTCGTAGTAGGCTCGCTCATAGGCGCTCGACCATACTAGGCTCGATATCTCGACCAACTGGGCTCGCTCATAGGCGCTCGGCCACAGTAGGTTTGGTATATAACTTACCATATGATCAGAAGTTGCCCAATAGGGGCCTGCCCATCAATTATAGCTCGATAGTAATGAAAATACTGTAATACTGTATACATATAAATTCTCTGCTCTCTTCACCGAAAAAAAAGAGGAAATACTCAAATGAATATGAAGTCCCAATAAAGAGAATATTGTAACTTACAAAACTAGGAAAATTTACGTAACTTGCGAGACTAGCAAAATATACGTAAATTCTGAGATATGAATTTCTTAATGCCTCGTTATCAAACTCGTGTAATTACGAGATCATGCCAAAATGAAATAAGGTCTTAACCTTAATATACCTGGAATAAGAATAAATCTGTATGATATTCTTGAAAAAAATTGCACCGTACTCCTTTAGATAGCATTCAACCTCTAAGTACAATGTTTAATTTGGACAAATTTTCATTCTAAGGAATGCAAGAAATATATTGTTGCATCATCATATGAAGGAATATTTGACACCTGATGCTCCGACGGGCTATCATGAAGTGGGCTGGGAATACCATCAGAGTTTGATAATTGACGTTGGATATCAAAGGTAGCCCTTTTTAGGATGGGACATGGAGGACTCAAAACCTACTGTTGTTGGCGATTCTACTAGTATAGTTTTTGTCAAATCACATTCTCACCTAATCAAAATGAGCAAATAACGTTAATCACCTAATTTTGTAAAGATTCATGTTACTAATGAGCAAAGCTCATGTCTGAATTGTAATATTGTTGGAACGTTCCTCAATTTCGTCCAAGGTTATACATTTGTTTTGTATTAGAAGTTATGGAATCTATGTGTCTTGAAACCCATTCATTAAGTTTCCACCTAATACCAAATGACCCTTAGTCATTTGTTTGATTAGCCCCTTGCTGCCACGTGGGGGTGGGGTGGGAAATGTTAATCTTTATTCGCTTATTAGGTAATTAGTTAATGTACTGTTACCCGGTAAATAACCAATTACCCGCACAACTAAGAATTATCTTAAATTACTTAAAATTTTACTCCTTTTTAATATATTTATACACTTTACTATCATGGACATGTGGTACCTTGTATGGTACTAGTCCATAAATATCGGGTATTAATGCTCGGCCCGAATTTTATCCCAACATGCCAAACTTGGACGAAAATTCATTTTCTTTGACTTTCTTCCCCTCTCATCTTCACGAATTTACTCATTACTTATTTGAAATAGCATAATCCTTATAATCTCCAAATAATCTTTTCCTTGGACTGATGTCAATTACCTTACGACAAATTCAACGTGCAATACTACAGGGTGCAACATCGTCGTGATCTGATACTGCGACGTGTAACATCATCGTAATGCACTACTACAAGGTTTAACATCATCATAATATAATACTACGGGACGTAATATCGACGTAATATTGCGGGGCACAACACCCTGGTTGTGGTTGATTGATTGTTATTATTTCCTTGTGTGATGTTTAACTTGTTTGGTGTTTATGCTCTTTCAGTCTATTTCAGTGGTTAAACTTTTAGTTAGGAAAAAGCTATTTCAACTAAGTCTCTTTTCAGAAACTGTTTTTCTTACTCAATTTTTTCAAAACTATGTCAAGCACTCTCACTCTACTCTTAGACCCCTTAGGTTCTGCCCCGCTTTGTGTGAGCATTGCTTTGGGACCCTGAGCTCCCTCTGAACTTTGACACACTAAGGTTGGCCATTCCATACTGCACTTACTCTACCTTGGCTATGAAATCTGGGTGTGAGTACTTCCTGGGATCCCTTGAGGTCCTTAGGGAACTCTGACACACCCGCATTGTGAGAAAGGCTGTGAAACAATACTTGGCATTGAGGACATAGAGATCTGGGCCTATACTGTAGGTTCCCTATAGTTAACTTCTTATTTTCTTTTATTTCAATTATGTCATTCATATCCAACGGTCTGTAATAATTATTTGTAAAACAACTCTGGGGTTAGATAGTGAAAAGGGTGGGTGATATGCATGATGTAGTGTAATCAAGGGTAGAAGCCATGCTTCCTAGGTTTACTTTCTCTATGCGCAATAGCAGCCATGTTTAGGTACAACATATGTCAAGCATGCCATGCATTAGATACCATGCTACATAGGATTCATATATATTGTTTTCAGCATCTCATCATCACTTAGAAATTCTGCCTCTAAGGTAAACATTAACATAAACTGCCATTATGTGATTCTGCCTATTCTAAACCTCATTTAGAAATCCTGTTTAAAGTAAATGTGTTAACACAAGATGTTATTTATGCAAACATCATGCCGCCACCTTGTTCCACACTTAGAAAACCTGTTCTAAGGCAAACAACATTAAATACGGCCACCTATGTTTATTCGGAAACTATGCATAAGGCTGTGATTTTGTGTGCATTTAGAAATCCTGTTTTAGCAACTGCATATGCATCATTCCGCATTAGATATCATGTTCTAGGATTGCACTCGCTTAATTACACTTAGTCTGAATACGGATGCATAAACAGTCACCATGTTCTAACAACTAGTAACTAATTCCTGTATGTTATGACATACTTAGAACTGCATGCTCTTAGGTATAACAGCCTAAAACTGTCAATAATTCTGAACAACTGTCATATATTATCCCACGCCTAGGCAAGCCTTAGGTAATCAACTTAAATAATAAAACTGGAACTACTCTCTTGTGATTATTGTTTAACTGTCAGCATGTTTAAAATCAGTGGGCAAAACTGATTAGGACTTCCTCTCTGAGTTATGCAATAAATATGTCTTTCTGTTGTTATCACTTAGACACCATGCTTAGGATCTGAACTAAAATTCAGACCTTAACTGTGTATGAGTCATGCTGTTTATGTGTATTATTTTTGGAGGTATACCTAAACCCTCTATTTGTTTTCCATGTGCCCCTTTAATTGAAGTCCTATCTGTTTTCTTATATGTCGCCTTAGTATTTTTACCTTTAAAACCTGAGAGTCTGCCTAGAACCTCCTTTATATGATAGAAATCCTAAATTCCTCCGGGACTAATAGGAAGGGACGGGTAACAACATCCAATAGAGGTCGTGACCAACACTCGCTTTAGTTACCTTCACGGGGTGGGAAAGGGTAGATATGGACATGATGACCGGTGCATCAATACCACGTGTTGCCCCTCTTTGAGGAGTGTCATACCGGGTATTGCATTGATGTGATCCATATTATAAACAAACCTAGGATACCCCTTTACTCCTATAAACATGCTTAGGTTATAGCTTTTCCATTTATTGTTTCCAAACCTATGTGTACTTAGACTTAAATCCCCTATTATTTGAACCATATTTGTTTATTTGCTAAATTGTACAAAATTCACAAAAGCTATTTGGACGGGAACCACACTTGTGGATCCTGAGGGGTGCCTAACACCTTCCCCTTAGGATATTTTCAAGCCCTTACCCTGTCTCTGGTTATCAAACGTAGTTATAAATGAACCCCCTGATAGGTGCCCTAACGCACCTCAAAATCGTTAGGTGGTGACTCTTCAAACATGTAAATCCCTTTCCCAAAAGGAACGAGTTGTCCCAGCCAATGTCATAAACCCTTTCAAACCGGGCCCCTGAAAGGAGCACTTTGGGGAAAAAAGGGGGCGCGACAGCATGGCGACTCTGCTGGGGATCTAGGCTTTTACCATTTCAAATTGCTTTGTGAATTTGTACCTCTTCCTATGTTTATTTCCTTTAAGCGTTTTGATTTTCTTCAAAAGTAACTGACATATCTTTCTTGTTTCCTTCCTTTGTAATCGTTTTAAATTATAAACTGTTGTATTTACTGCTTTTGTAACGTGCAAATACGTGACTACTTGTTTATTGCTGATTGCATTATTCATGATTCAACATTCATACTCCACTCGTGCCAAACAAAATACTATAGCAACTCTTGATGAGTGGTTGCGCCATTCCTATATTATCACCCCTAAATTCACAAAGGCTTATTTGCGGTAAAACTAGTCGATCAGCGGTGCAGTCGACAGTTTCGTGCCTTTCCCCTTGAGTTGTCCGCTCAAGGGTACCAGTCTAAAACCCCATAGAAACCTTACTCCATTATACTGTTGCATGCATCATGGTCAAACTTAGCCAGGCTAACATGTTGTCCGCACAATAGCCTTTAAGATAGCCTTGTCCAAAGTCCACCGGGTTTTCATAAATCCCAACGGACATCATCACGTTCTGTGCATTTATTTGGAGAACTAAATGCTTTTATGCTAATCGTTGATGTTAAATAGTCGAGTCTGGTGGGGGTCAGGGCCTAACCTTATTTGCCTTGCAAAAATATGAGGCACGAAGTCCCCAGACTCGGCATGGTTGCCAACATTCACCCAATACTTCTAAACTGGTGGGAGAACCTCCACTCCAGTGACAAGTCGCTTGTCAAGAAATATCTACGTAAAATACCATCTCTCCTCGACATTCAACCCAACAAAATGTTGATAGAGGCCGCCACTCTATTCTAGGATAGCGAAAGAGTCGTCTTCCATTTTGGAGACATCGAAATGACACCGTTGCTGGAGGAAATAGGAGGACTGGCAGGTTTAGTTTGGGAGACTACTGGGTTGCTGATGCCTGAAAACTGCACGGGTCGGGGTTTCTTGAAAATGATGGGTCTGAAAAAGAACTTAGGGTTGGAATGTCTGAAGAAGTCATACATTCATTTCGAATATTAGTACGAAAGTACGGTCACAGAAAGTCATATCGTACCTTCCATGATGAATGACATCACCTCCTTGGGACATATCCACCGTAGGGTGTTCGTCTTCATGGTTTGCTTCCTTGGTCTGATCGTATTTCCAATAAAGAAAGAAAGAATTCACACTAGGTTGAATATGGTAGCCAAGACCCTAATGGAAGGAATTGATGGACAAACCTTCAGAATCGTCCCTATGATCATTTCCAACATTTATCGAGCCTTAGAACATTTCCAAAAGGGAGCTAAGCACTTCGAAGGCTTCAATTTGCTATTACAACTCTGGTTCTTGGAACATCTCCAAAAGGGCCATTACCGACAAGAATTTATGCGAAGGGCATGGGACGACCACATCGCTTTCCATCACCCAAAGCGAATGATGTAACTTCCCGACAGATTTGCCCAGCCCGAAACTGCCCGAGAATGGGTATAGTTCTTCGATAAGCTGACTGAGGAACAAGTACATTGGATGTTCGAGTGGTTTCCAACAGACGAATTCATCGTCCGATCCAGAGATGCGCCATTCCTGATACTGATTGGCCTGAGGGGAACATATCTTTACATCCCTCTACGGCTTATGAGACAAGCAGGTAGAAAGCAGATTATACCAAGGGTCGACAAGACGAGCCACTTCCGAGCCGACTTTCAAGATGATGATAGCCCTCACAAGTGCCAAGCACAACACATGTGGCACTGTAAGATCATAATGGAGAAAGACACAATTGAGCCAGACAGATATCATGCAGGCTATATACCTTTCTACTCAGGGTCGTTAGAAGACAACTGGGATGGCAGGCCAGGGTTCGTGCGAGGTCACCGGGTCATAGATGAAAAAGCTGAAGCTCAAGTCAAGTACAATCAACTACGCAAAAAGATCCGTGAATGTGAGATCGAGCACCGCGAAATACATGAGTCCAACAAGAAGCTGATTGAGGAATGAAAGACATGGCAATCAGCACCAACAAGAGGCTACGATACTTAGAGCGAGGTATAGTCGAGCTGGAAGGCAAATTCATTAAGAGGGTTGAAGATTGTCAAAAGGCTGAAGGGACCGAAGGTGGACATCTAGCCAGAGCATACCTACTGCTGGGACTCCGCGAGTTGGGGAAGCTGTTCGAGGGAATCAAGGATGCCGAGTCTGGGGAAGGTCCTTCTGGGACCAAATAGATAGGATTTTCCTTTTCCGTTTTATTGATGTAATAAGGCCAATGGCCATTAGTGATTTTATTTCTTCCTGCTTATTTAGTGTCATTTTGGAATTCGTCTATTATTTTATCAATGAAATGAGGCATTTAGCATTTTAAGCTCTCCAAATCAATTTGTAGCTAGGCCTACCTCAGGCAAAAAGAGGTTCCCCACTTAGGACGCATTTTTACATTCCCGCACTATGTGTTTAAATACTACAATACATTTCATAATCCTCACTGATTTGGCTACCTTTTTGTTTTTACTTAATTTTAGTTTCTTTGATTATTGCCCCTCCCCAAAGGTTGGTTTCTGCACTCTGGCATCATCATCCTATCTTACAAGATCCAGGGGCCCTCTACCCTCTCCTCTTCCTAGTCCTCCCAAAGGCAAGAACAAAGGCAAAAAGAAAATGGAAGATTCAGGCAACATCAGAAATGAGAACGCGGTTGAACGGGTGAGGCCACTGATGGCTAGGGTGTTCGGGTTCAGAATGAAACTATGTCACAGCTTGAACATAAATTATCGAAGTTATAAGAGGAGCTTAATCAGGTTCGAAATTTGGCAAGCCTATCATTCACCCTAAATATCACAGACGCAAACCTCCCCAACATCCAGAATCCTACACCCCCTCAAAACATCTCAAAGCAACAAAATCATCCCATATCTCATCATCACAACACCCCACCAAAGAACCAAACTCTTCCAGCACAATATTGTAAAGGCCTGTAAAATTCTATGTCTGGAATAATGCCCGAATAGGTCCCTGTGTTGTTATAACTGTAGAAACTCTTAAAACAGACCTATTTTGAGTAAAAAGTACCCCGACACTTGAAAAAAATAAATTTTCCATAATTGTGTTGCTATACGACGCACTATGCGATCGCATAACGTGTATGCGGACCGCATAATGGTCGCATACCTGGACAGGCTACTGTCCAAATTGAGGACAACTATGCGACCCAGAATGCGATCGCATTTTGGGTATGCGTACCGCATAGTTGTCGCATTTTTGCCCCACGGTTCTTGCGAAGGAGGTTATGCGACGCACTATGCGATCGCAAAATAGGTATGCGGCCGCATAGTGGTCGCATACCTGGGCAGATGGTTTTCCAATTTTGGCCCATTAGAGGGCGAACTATGCGACAGGAATGCAGACCGCATAGCAGGAATGCGATCGCATTCCTGACCGCATTTTCGTGTCGGGGTTCCTATTTTCTAAATTTAAAACCCGACCCCCTGTTTAATAAAACACCCATCCCCTTTATTTTTAAGGAATTTCTGAACAAAATAGAAAGAGGGGAGAGAGGGTTCTTGAGAGAGAAAGCTCCTTCTTCATCAAATTGATTTTTCCAAAATCACTCAGGCCTGGGAATTTCGAGTAATCTTCTTCCTCATTCTAACAAGTCCCCACCCCATTTCCCTTAAATTTTAAGCTTTTTGGTTAATAGTAGAACTCCCCTAAATGGGTTCTTGAAGATGAAAGTGAAGAACCTTGCATTCATGTTAATTTATTGTCACAATCTAGTAAAGGGAAGTGGGTTAGAGTAAATAATCACAAAGAGGGGGTTGGTAATCTGAGGGGTCTCATAGCATTCGATAAATGCCTAGGCGAGTTCGAATTGTGTTCATGATTCCCAATTCTAAGATGAATGTGTTACATTATGAATTAGATTGACGTTGCTTGATGGTCCGGTGATTTGGGAAACGAGAATCTGTGAAACTCTGGAATGTGGTTGTGTTGAAACGAGAATCTGTGAAACTCTTGAATATAGTGGTATTGAAAGGAGAATTTGTGAAACTCTTGATTTTGGTTGTTTCTGTTTCTGTGCAATACTTGTTGGTTTCATTAACTGTCTCTTATCTGTGTATTTCTTGATTGTACTTAGGGTAATTTTGTTCAAACTTACTAGTACTATTCCACAGTACTAACGTCCCTTTTGCCGGGGGCGCTACATCTTTTATATGGATGTAGGTGGTTCCATAGCATGTAGCTCAGCCCGCCGTTAGTGGTGCCTCATCTTCATCTCTTCAGCAGTTTTGGTGAGCCCCTCTTCCTCTCGGGGCCGCGTGTGGATTATACTATCCTCTTTTGCTTATGTTGTAAAGGTATAGCCGGGGGCTTGTTGCCGGCAAGTTATGTAAAACTCTGAAGAACTCTTAGAGGCTCCGTAGACACTGTGTGGGGTTTATATGTACATGTATAAGTATATTTTGGGTGGTAGTTGTACTCACTCGTAATTGTGGATCGCAAATCAGAAATGTTTTATGTAACTTGTATATTCCAGATTATCTATTGTTGGAAACTAAAAGAGGAAAATGCAATTATGTTGTAAAGTGTACTTTGACTCTAAATTGGCTAACTTATATGGAATAATGTACGTTATGAACACGGGGTAATACGTTGGGTGGGAAAGGCAACCTAGGTCCGCTTGAATGGGTTCATTCGGTTAGGCGCCGGTCTCGTCCCTCGGTTTTGGGGAGTGACAAATGCAATGCCTGCCATACTCTAAAGAACACTCCACTACTATCCCGTAACCTCAGAACTCCACAAACGACCATTTCTACACTCGTGCACCAGGCCACCATAGCAATCCTATCTGCATGGAGACTATGCCACACTCCACTCCACCTATCACATACACACCTGAGTCTAACGAGAAGGATTTGCTTACCAGGAACTTGGTCGAGGAACTTAAGAAGCTAACCAGCCGGGTTCAAGGCGTTGAGGGGAAGCAAAGGAATCGAGGGGCTGAACTATGAAGACCTCTACATACAACCCGACGTCGAACTGCCCGAGGGGTACAAACCTCCTAAGTTCGAAATGTTTGATGGCACGGGTGATCCAAGGGTCCATCTGAGGACCTACTGTGACAAGATGGTTGGAGTAGGGAAAGATGAAAGAATCCGCATGAAGTTGTTCATGAGGAGCTTGAAAGGGGACGCGCTATCTTGGTACATCAGCCAAGATCCTAGGAAGTGGTCGAATTGGGTAAGCATGGCGTCTGATTTCATGGATAGGTTCAGGTTCAATACAGAGAACGCACCGGATGTGTTCTACATTCAGAACCTAAAGAAGAAGCCTACAGAAACGTTTCGCGAGTATGCTACTCGCTGGAGATCCGAAGCTGCTAAGGTCAGGCTCGCCTTAGGCGAGGAACAGATGAACAAGTTCTTTATCCGAGCTCAAGACCCGAAATACAATGAGTGGTTGATGGTGATTGAGAACCACAAGTTCTTTGATATTATCAAGTTGGGTGAGAGGATCGAAGAAGGAATCAAAAGTGGTATGGTCACAAATTTTGAAGCCTTGCAAGCTACGAATAAAGCTTTACGGTCCGGTGGTGTGTCCAAGAAAAGGGGCGTGGGAGCCGTGATGGTTGCACAAAGAGCCAAATCCCCACTCAAATACAAAACTTACCCAACACCTCCACTCACATATCAGCCAACCCCAAATTACCAAGCACCCTCGCCCTCTTACCAAGCTCCACCACCAACCTACCAATAATCTCCACCGCCTACATATCAACCTGCTTCACTCAGATACTCCCAACCCGCTCCTGTTTACCACACTTACAATTCTTAGCCATCCCACTATCAGTCACCCACTGCACGCCAAAACTTTCCTAGACCTCGACCTAATTTTGATCGCAGACCTCCAAAATAATACACCGCCATCGCCGAACCTATCGATCAGCTGTATGAAAAACTAAAAGTTGTTGGTTATGTCACCCCCATCCCTGCTGTGACCCCTGAGAATCCTTCCCAGTGAGTCAACTCAAACAAGTCCTGTGCATACCACTCCGGCATGAAGGGACACATCATCAATGAATGCCGCTCTTTGAAGGATAAGATACAGTCCTGGATTGACAACAAGGTCATCGTGGCAAAGGAATCCGCTCCAAACGTCCGCAACAATCCTCTTCCAGACCATAAAGGTGGAGGCATCCACCTGATTGAAATAGAAGATGACTGGGACCCCCGAGGGATCGATCGAGTTGATCGTAGAAGGCGATGACCCAAAAAAACCAGCGGTTACTCTCAACCCAATCATAGTTCAGATTCACCCGTCCGAGGATGCTGAGGTAGATATGTCTGTACCGCTGGAGTTTGAAGCAGTGCCACCCGCCAAGACCCTGACACCAATTGAGGTCGAAGTCATACCTCCGGCAAATGCACCCACACCATTTGAGGTCGCAGTCCTGCCGCCTACGGTACATGTTCCGTTCGAAGTAAGGGTGGCCGCGCCAATCACAGTGGCAATAACAACCACGCCACATTTCAATACAAATGTTGTACCATGGGACTATGTAGCCGAGGCGAGAAGGAAAGGCAAAGTCAAGACTGAAGAAGCTACCGCAGCACAGGGTATGACAAGAACTGGTAGAGTCTACACACCTGAACATCTGGCTGAATCAAGCAAGTAGTCTTCCAATAGGCCACCCATTATCGAGACAGGTCCGGACGACCTTTGGAGGAAAGTACATTCCAAGGAGTATTGGGTCGTCGACCAGTTGAACAAGACGCCAGCTCAGATATCCATCCTCTCCTTACTACAAAATTCCGAGACACACAGGAGCACTTTGTTAAAAGTGATGAGCGAAGCATATGTGCCGAATAATATTACTAGTGGGGAAATGGCCAATATGGTAGGCCAAGTGCTGGAAAATCATAAGATCGCCTTTCACGAGGACGAGCTGCCCCCTGAAGGGTTGGGTCACAACAAGGCACTGCACATCACGGAGGATCCAGCCTCAACATCTGTCCGTTGATAACACTCAAGAAATTGGGCAAAGGTTTGCATGAGATAAGAGAGGGAGAAATCAATGTAAAGGCTTTCGATGGCTCTCAGAGGTCCACCATCGGTGCGATTAGTTTGTGCCTGCAGATGGGACCAACTTGGTTCGAGGTTGAATTTCAAGTCATAGATCTACCAGCCTCCTACAACCTGCTATTAGGACGGCCATGGATACATGCTGCTGGGGTGGTGGCATCCATGCTGCATCAGGCGGTGAAGTTTGAATGGAATCACCAAGAGGTAATCATCCATGGAGACGGTAGAAATCCTATTTACAGTCTCCAGACTATCCCAGCCATCGAGGGAAGAAGAAAGCTAGGTGGAGAAACTTACCACCACATAGAACGGGTCAATGCCATAGATAAGGACGAATAGTGGGATAGCAAGATCACAAGCATGATGAACTGGCGAGGGTATGAGCCAGGTAAAGGGCTCGGCAAGAACCTTCAAGGAATCACCAAACCCATCAAGCTCAAGAAACATGGCACCACTTTCAGTTTGGGATACGAGTAAACTTGGGAAGAATTCAGGAGCTGGTCGCCACCATGGCGTGGTCCTTACTACCCACTGGAACATCTGATACCGCATCTAGAGCATACCTTCATCAGGATGGCATCGTCTATGGGTCAGATGAAGAAGAGGCACTCGCAGCAATGAGGAACTTACTCCTAGAGGACAGTGACATGATTTGTTGTGTTATTCTCGAGGAGCAGGGGGAGGAAAGCCCTTCCATACAAGTCGTGAGCAGAGGAGCTTATCTCAAGAATTGGACCGTCAGAATAGCCAGAGCCCGACGAGCCTCGGGGTAACAAGGCTAAAACAAGCAGTGTTCATTGTCTTTTTACTAAATGATTTTCTTTTTGCATTTTTAATTCCTGCAATAAGATCTTCAATGTTCAAAACATTTATCCAATTTATCTAAAGCATTTTTTCAAGTTTAAATTTTTTATGAATCAATATTTATTACTGTTGTTTTTCTCTCACCACTTTATCTATACAGCATTACTATTACTTGTCTTGATGAACCAATGACTGTGACATGTAACGAGACAACACAACAAACGGACATTGATTCAGAAGATGATGATATACCTGACGAGATTATCAAAAAAGTCGAGAATTTTGAGAACCGACCTAAGTCCAACCTGGACGAGACCGAAGTTGTCAACCTGGGAGATTCAGAAAACGTCAAAGAGGCTCGAATCCGCATTCACTTGTCGCCATCAGAGAAGAAGGAGTACACAGAATTTCTAAAAGAGTATGAGGACATATTCGCCTGGTCATATGACGACATGACTGGTCTGAGCACATCCATTGTGGCTCACAAATTACCAACTGATCCATTGTGTCCGCCGGTGAAACAAAAACTCAGAAAGTTCAAGCCTGATATGAACTTGAAAATCAAGGAGGAAGTCACCAAGAAAATCAACGCCAAGGAACTCATGGGTTGTGGAGTATCCAACATGGTTAGCTAATATCGTGCCAGTACCGAAGAAAGATGGGAAGGTCAGAGTCTGTGTCGACTACCGGGATCTCAACCGGGCCAGTCTGAAAGACGACTTCCCTCTGCCTAACATACACGTCCTAATTGACAATTGCGCCAAGCATGAGCTACAGTCATTCGTAGATTGCTTCGCTAGTTACCATCAGATCTGGATGGATAAGGAAGATGCTGAGAAAATGGCTTTCATTACGCCGTGGGGAGTATACTGTTATAAGATAATGTCGTTTGGCTTGAAGAATGTTGGGGCCACATATATGAGATCTATGACCATTATCTTCCACGACATGATACACAAGGAGATTGAGGTATATGTGTATGATGTCATTATCAAGTCAAAGAAACCTACCGACCACATAAAAAATCTAAGGAAGTTCTTCAATAGGTTGCGGAAATATAATTTGAAGCTGAATCCCGCGAAATGTGCATTCGGAGTTCCTGCCGGTAAGTTGCTCGGGTTCATCGTCAGTCGTCGAGGGATAGAACTGGATCCATCAAAAGTCAAACCCATTCAAGAATTACCACCGCCAAGGAACAAGAAAGACGTGATGAGTTTTTGGGATGTCTCAACTACATCAGCCGATTCATACCACGGTCTACAATCATATGTGAGCCGATCTTCAAGATGCTGAAGAAAGATGCCGCGACCAAATGGATCAACGATTGCCAAAGGGCCTTCGATAGAATTAAGGAATATCTGTCAACACCACCAGTCCTAGTACCCCCTAAGCCAGGTAGACCTTTACTACTCTACCTTGCAGTGTTAGATGGAGCTTTTAGCTGTGTTCTGGGACAACACTATGAGGAACAAGCTATTTATTATCTCAGTAAGAAGTTCACTCCGTACGAGGCCCGATATTCTCTATTGGAGCGCACCTGTTGTGCTTTGACTTGGGTCGCTCAGAAGCTCAGGCATTACTTCTGTGCCTACACCACATATCTCATATCGAGGATGGATTCCCTGAAATACATCTTCCAGAAGCTCATGCCCACCGGCAAGCTGGCCAAGTGGCAAATCCTGCTGAGTGAGTTCGACATTGTCTATGTGACTTAAAAATCGGTCAAAGGACATGCATTGGTAGACCACCTCGCTAAAAACCCTGTGGATGGAGAATATGAACCACTGAAGACGTATTTTCCATATGAAGAGGTATCATTCATTGGAGAAGACATTGCAGAATCCTATGACGGTTGGAGAGTGTTCTTCGATGGAGCGGCGAACTTCAAGGGAGTCGGCATTGGAGCTGTCCTGATATCAAAAAATGGTCAACACTACCCGATGTCTGCTAAACTAAGATTTCCCTGCACCAACAATATGGCAGAATACGATGCTTGCATCTTAGGGCTCAACATGGCCATTGACATGAACGTCCAGGAGCTGTTAGTGATTGGTGACTCAGATTTGCTGGTACACCAGGTACAAGGAGAATGGGCTACCAAGAATTCCAAGATACTACCGTACCTGCACCACGTGCAGGAATTGAGAAATAGGTTCACGAAGATAGAATTTCGGCATGTCCCCAGAATCCAAAACGAGTTCGTCGATGCATTGGCTACTCTGTCCTCTATGATTCAGCATCCAGACAAGAATTTCATTGATCCCATTCCAGTGAATATCCACAACTAACCAGCTTATTGTGCCCATGTCGAAGAGGAAGCAGACGGAAAGCCTTGGTTTCATGACATCAAGGAATATTTGGCAAAAGGAGAGTACCTAGGGCTTGCAAATTATACACAAAAATGCACGCTTCGGAGACTGTCAAACAACTTCTTTCACAGCGAAGGAATCCTGTATTGGAGGACTCCCGATTTGGGACTATTAAGATGTGTCGACACAAAGGAAGATCCAAGCTACTAGAAGAGATCCATGTTGGGACCTGCGACCCGCATATGAATGGTTTTATTTTGGCTAAGAAGATACTCAGAGCTGGTTACTTCTGGATGACTATGGAAATGGATCGCATCCAGTATGTCCGGAAATGCCACAGCTGTCAGATACAAGCAGACATGATAAAGGTACCTCCAAACGAGCTTAATTCCACAAGCTCACCGTGGTCGTTTGCCGCTTGAGGAATGGACGTCATTACCAATAGAGCCTGCCGCCTCCAACGGACACAGGTTCATCTTAGTAGCCATTGATTATTTCACCAAGTGGGTCGAAGCAGCCTCCTACAAAGAAGTAACTAAGAAAGTCGTGGCCGACTTCGTCCGCAACCGCATCGTTTTTCGATTCGGAGTCCCAAGGTCAATCATCACTGATGACGGTTCCAATCTCAATAGTGACCTGATGAAATCCATGTGTGAGACTTTCAAAATCAAACACAAGAATTCCACAGCCTACCGACCTCAGATGAATAGAGCTGTAGAAGCCGCCAATAAGAATATCAAGAAGATATTGAGGAAGATAATAGAGAAGCACAAGCAGTGGCACGAGAAGTTGTCATTTGCCTTACTGGGATATCGTAATACGGTCCGCACATTGACCGGAGCAACTCCTTATATGCTAGTTTATGGTACAAAGGTCATCATTCCTGCCGAAGTTGAAATTCCTTCCTTAAGGATCATACAAGAAGCTGAGCTCAGCGATGCAGAATGGGTAAAGAACCATTATGAGAAACTAGCTCTCATACATGGAAAGAGAATGAATGCGGTATGTCACGGTCAACTCTACCAGAACCGAATGTCCAGAGCCTTCAACAAAAGAGTCAAGCTAAGATAGTTCACACCGGGGCAGCTGGTGTTGAAGAAGATCTTTCCACATCAAGATGAAGCCAAAGGGAAACTCTCTCCCAACTGGCAAGGTCCGTACATGGTTCACCGAGTGCTGACAAGAGGAGCACTTATACTTGCCAAGATGGACGGAGAATTCTTGCCAAAGCCGATCAATTCAGATGTAGTCAAGAGATACTATGTATAACTTTCTATGCTCTTCTCAATGATGTAAATTGAATTACGCCTGACCTGATTCCCGTTTAAGAGGGGATACGTAGGCAGCCCTATGAGTTCAGTCACAATTCAATAAAAATTTCATTCCCCCCCCCCCCCCCCACACACAATAGGAAACTAGGGCAGAATTTTGAGGAGGACCCTCAAAATTCCAAAGCAAGTTCAGTCAATCGCCGCAGGTGCAACAGTCAGAAGCTTCAACCCATCAAATTGGGGTAGAATTTTGAGGAGGACCCTCAAAATTCCGTAGCAGGAGAGGTTACAATGTCTTGACCTGTGTCACGGTCGTCGGTTCATCTAAAACTATTCTAAATCATATATTATTTTTACAAAAATCATGCATACTTATTCTTGAAAACAACTTTGTTTAGCAAATTCTACCCCAACGATATAGACAGTATCATGAGATCAAGCCGAACAAGCCAAGTAAAGCCAGCGGGAATACGAACTAACCTTCCCCCTTACAGAACTCACGACTTTTCTTTGGATGCAGGCACAAAGATTGCAAAAGCCCAAAGCATAATATCCGCCCGAAGGACATATATTGTTCAAAGACACGATTCTCAAACCCGTCGCACACGCCGACATCTATTATCAACACAAATGATGCTTCACAATCACAATGCTCCCAATGATCACAACACTGCAATCTATTATCAGCTAAGAATTTCTATTGTCATTTATTTAATTATTGCATAAGGCTACCATTCTGCCTTCCGAGGTTAAGCTCTACCTCCATCTGAATGCATTATTGCATAAGGCTACCATTCTGCCTTTCATTTGCATAAGGCTACCTTTCTGCCTTCCGAGACTAAGCTCTGTCTCCCTCTGCATTCTTGCATAAGGCTATCTTTCTGCTTTCTGAGACTAAGCATTGTCTCCATCTGCATTCGCATCTTTGCATAAGGCTACCTTTCTGCCTTCTGATACTAAGCATTGTCTCCATCTGCATTTGCATCTTTGCATAAGGCTAACTTTCTGCCTTCCAAGACTAAGCATTGTCTCCATCCGCATTTGCATCTTTGCATAAGGCTACCTTTCTGCCTTCCGAGGCTAAGAAATGTCTCCATCTGCATTCACATTTTTGCATAAGGCTACCTTTCTGCCTTCCGAGACTAAGCATTGTCTCTATTTGCATTCGCATCTGCATAACGCTACTTCTCTGCCTTCCGAGGCTAATCTCTGCCTCTAATTTACTTTTCGAGACTAAGTGTTGTCTCAAGCATTATTTACTTCACTTTCCTTTCGGACTGAGCTCTGCCCTTCAATTCGCAAGACTAAGCGTCGTCTTGTCAGCATCATATTACCGTATTTTTCATGGGCTGAAATATCGCCAACTTGTCCGAAGGCGTCATCGTTCGGAGGCATCATCTTCATGGCCCGAGAACACCATGCCATGGCCTGAGGATCTCTCTCAATATTGCATATCATTATTCAAATGCGTCATGGTTCGGAGGCACCATCATCATGGCCCGAGAACATCATTTCATGGCCTGTGAATCCTGCATCAAGCAATCCATGGCCCATGACATCATGGTCTGAGGACGTCATTCCTTAACCATCCGAAGACAACATTCATAGTCCGACGGGAATTTGCGTCATGTTTAAATTACGCATAATATATGCTTGTACTATCTATTTGAAGGTAATCCTGCAAGCAACGACTGTTCTGGTAGGAGCGGTCCCGCTCAAGTTCTCCTAACCATTCCTGTAAACCGTTTATTCGCCCAACCCTATATGTTGCGTCCTTTTTTGTAAAACTGCATCGGTATATCTCACTGACGCCTCATGAACTACATACGGCCTGATTCCCGTAAAACTAGGGATACGTAGGCAACTTAGAAACCAGGGTGCGGCCTAAATCTCGCTAACTGTTTCGTTCGGTCAAAATTGGCCATCATATCATTACCCGCCAACTCTTTCATCCTTCACGTGTAAAGAGGGGCAGCTGTTGATACCCAATTTTTTCCTCAAATTATTTTAAAATTGCATGGGTATTTCCATATTTTTTATCAATTTATTTCTAATTTATTCAGTACTTTTATATCCAATAATTACTCATAAATTGCATTACAAATAATTTTAAAATATTTCTTAGCTCAATATATCATTTTTATTCCTATTAGGATTTAATTATTTCACAAATTAGCCAATTTGGCATTAATTGGCCATAATTGCAATTATAGTCTAATTATACATTTAATGCTATTTTAATCCAATAATCAGTCATTTTATATTTTAAATACTAATTAATTACCTTAATTTCACCTATTTAGTCTTAATTTCATTTTATATAATTATTAACTATTTTTATTAATTATTTTATCTATTTTAATGGGTATTTAACAAAAATCCATTCTTATTTAAATTGTAGCCTAAATAAACCTGGTCCCTAACTGAATCAAATAACCCATTAGACCCTCAAGCCCAATATCCTATCTACCCGGCCCAACTCAGAGTCAATCTTGACCGTTGATCAAATTTGATTAACGGTCCAGATCTCTCCCTTCCTTAATTAGATCTAGACGACTACCCCCCCCCTTCTTCTCATTCCCCCGCTCAATCGTCTCTCTATATTCCTCTCTCTATCTTTGGTTCTCTCTAGAACCTTCTCACCTTCCCCCCTTCTGTTGAGCTCTGTTCGTCTTCTCCGGCCACCTCTCTCGCCGGAGACCATGACCTCTCACCTCTCCTAGCTTATGTCTCACCCCACGCCGACTTTGACACTGTCCTGAGGTCCTCACGTGAACCTGGAGCGGCTCAACTCCAACCTATGGTCCTTCATGCCATTTTCCGGCCACCCATGGCCGTCCGAGTAAGGTTCTTACACTTTCCGGTGGAAACCGGTAAAACCTTGAGTTTTTCTCTCCTCTTTGGGTTCTCTCTTCGAAACCCTAACTTATAAAACCTCCGATCTTTCTAGATCTGTAACAGATCTATACATATTTCAAGTTGTTTTGATGTTTTCTTTAAGGGTTTTCCATTTTTCCTAAAACGATTTCTGTTTTCCAACTAGGGTTTCTAAAAAACCTTTCTGTAAAAATGATTTCTTCCAGTTTAAGGGTTCTTCTGAGATTCTTCTCGTATTTTTAAATGGTTTCTGTTGAAATCTCCTTTTCATAGTTTAATATGTTAAAACTTCAGTTTTAACACTGTATTATAATCTTAGGTTTGCCTTTATTGATCTACTCTTTTAATTTGTAATGTGCTTGTCTCTTATGAATACGTCTTGAGTTTTCTATGATTTTTTATCCTATTTTTTATCATTAGGGTTCTTGATTTTGGCTTCTTCTGCTTATGTTGTAGTTGCTCTATTTAATCCTCTAGCTGTTACTGTTTTGTTTAGATGAATCTCTAATCCAATATGACTTCTTGCTAGTTGCTACTACAGTCATTAGGGTTTCTAACTCTTTGATTCTCCCTGTTATATCATGCTCGTTTGTTAATTCCTGTAATCATTTACTGTGTGCTAGTATTAAATCCCTGATTCTATGTGATTTTACTTGAATCTCTGATTTTCCTTTCCTATTGTGTGTTTACTTCGTGTACTCACAGGAATCATTATTACTCATGTTTAAACCCCTAATTTCCTGTAATTGATACCTCTCATTCATCTTTTGTAATGATTTCCTTACTGATTTACTGCCTTTAAGTTATTTCCTTACCATATTTTGTTCAACTATGTTGTCACACATTATTTCCTTAATTGAAATATTCTGAACCTAGTCTCAATTGCGTATCACATACTTGTACTATGATAAGTTATTTCCTTATATGTTATATGCAGTCACATATGGTACCTTTCCTTATTTGATGTCTGCATAATACCTTTTGAACTTGATTCCTTCAATTAAGGGATACCTATGCTGATTTTTGTATTGATTGATACTCAGTCCCTTAATTAAGGGTTAACTTTGATTCCTACCTTATTTGCTACTTTTTTTCAAAACTATATATACATTACTCCTCATTTAACAAAGACACACGAACTGATCTGGTTCAATAGCTCTCTCTCACAACTAAAACTCTCTATTCTGTCTTCTATGCTACTTGCTATTACTCTAAGTTAGCCGGCTACAAGCCACGGCTAACTATTGTGCATCTCCTAATTCCTGCTTTGTGTTACTGTCTTCTTCACTTCACTGGTATGTCCTAATTCAAATTTCAGTTCTCAAACCAACATGTTTCTATTACTGATGCAATTCATTGTGTTCCTGGTATGTTTTTATTTACTATTTTGTTTCTCGATCTGTAACTAAAATCCTGGATTCCATCTAGCATGTCAAGTTATTCTTTATTAACCAGCACGTCCCTGCGTACTCTAAACCTGTCTTTATGTGAATCTCCATGCCTATGTTTGGTACATTAGTTTGGTTAGGGTGTACTCTACTGTCTTAAACTGTTTGACATTGTTATGTTAGTCTAATCCTATACCCTATTGTATCCCCAGTTCCTTGAACCCCTTAGGAACTCCTAATTGTGTATCTATGCATATCTCTGCCTGTTTACTACTTTGTACTTTATGTGTCCCTCAGATCCCATTACCCCTGGCTGTGGTTGATTGACTGTTATTGTTTCCTTGTGTGATGTAGAACTTCTTTGGTGTTTCTGCTCTTTCAGTCTATTTCAGTGGTTAAAATTTTAGTTATGAACAATCTATTTCAATTAAGTCTCTTTTTAGAAACTATTTTTCTTACTCAAAGTTTTTAAAACTATGTCAAGCACTCTCACTCTACTCTTATACCCCTTAGGTTCTGCCCCCCTTTGTGTGAGCAGTGCTTTGGGACCCTGAGCTCCCTCTGAACTTTGACACACTAAGGCTGGCCATTCCACACTGCACTTACTCTACCTTGGCTATAAAATCTGGGTGTGAGCACTGCACGGGATCCCTTGAGGTCCTTAGGGAACTCTGACACACCCAGATTGTGACAAAGGTTGTGAAACAATACTTGGCATTGAGGACATGGAAATCTGGGCCTATACTGTAGGCTCCTTATAGTTAACTTCTTATTTTCTTTTATTTCAATTATGTCATTCATATCCAATGGTATGTAATAATTATTTGTAAAACAACTCTGGGGTTGGATAGTGAAAAGGGTGGGTGATATGCATGATGTAGTGTAATCAAGGGTAGAAACCATCCTTCCTAGGTTTACTTTCTCTATGCGCAATAGCAGCCATGTTTAGGTACAACATATGCCAAGCATGCCATGCATTAGATATCATGCTACATAGGATTCATATATACTGTTTTCAGCATCTCATCATCACTTAGAAATCCTGCCTCTAAGGTAAACATTAACATAAACTGCCATTATGTGATTCTGCCTATTCTAAACCTCATTTAGAAATCCTGTTTTAAAGTAAATGTGTTAACACAAGATGTTATTTATGCAAACATCATGCTGCCACCTTGTTCCACACTTAGAAAACCTGTTCTAAGGCAAACAACATTAAATACTGCCACCTATGTTTATTCGGAAACTATGCATAAGGCTGTGATTTTGTGTGCATTTAGAAATCCTGTTTTAGCAACTGCATATGCATCATTCCGCATTAGATATCATGTTCTAGGATTGCACTCGCTTAATTACACTTAGTCTGAATACGGATGCATAAAACAGTCACCATGTTCTAACAACTAGTAACTAATTCCTGTATGTTATGACATACTTAGAACTGCATGCTCCTAGGTATAACAGCCTAAAACTGTCAATAATTCTGAACAACTGTCATATATTATCCCACGCCTAGGCAAGCCTTAGGTAATCAACTTAAATAATAAAACTGGAACTACTCTCTTGTGATTATTGTTTAACTGTCAGCATGTTTAAAATCAGTGGGCAAAACTGATTAGGACTTCCTCTCTGAGTTATGCAATAAATATGTCTTTCTGTTGTTATCGCTTAGACACCATGCTTAGGATCTGAACTAAAATTCAGACCTTAACTGTGTATGAGTCATGCTGTTTATGTGTATTATTTGTGGAGGTATACCTAAGCCCTCTATTTGTTTTCCATGTTCCCCTTTAATTGAAGTCCTATTTGTTTTCTTATATGTCGCCTTAGTATTTTTACCTTTAAAACCTGACGGTCTGCCTAAAGCCTCCTTTATAGGATAGAAGTCCTAAATTCCTTCGGGACTAATAGGAAGGGACGGGTAACAACATGAAATAGAGGTCGTGACCAACACTCGCTTTAGTTACCTTCACGGGGTGGGAAAAGGTAGATATGGATATGATGACCGGTGCGTTAATACCACGTGTAGCCCCTCTTTGAGGAGTGTCATACCGGGTATTGCATTGATGTGATCCATATTATAAACAAACCTAAGATACCCTTTTACTCCTATAAACATGCTTAGTTTATAGCTTTTCCATTTATTGTTTCCAAACCTATGTGTAGTTAGACTTAAATCCCCTATTATTTGAACCATATTTGTTTATTTGCTAATTGTACAAAATTCACAAAAGCTATTTGGCGGGGAACCACACTTGTGGATCCTGAGGGGTGCCTAATACCTTTCCCTTAGGATAATTTCAAGCCACTGTCTCTGGTTATCAAACGTAGTTATAAATAAACCCACTGATAGGTGCCCTAATGCACCTCAAAATCGTTAGGTGGCGACTCTTCAAAAATGTAAACCCCTTTCCCAAAAGGAACGAGTTGTCCCAACCAATGTCATAAACCCTTACAAATCGGGCCCCCGAAAGGAGCGCTTTGGGGAAAAAAGGGGGTGCGACAGTGCTTTCTTTACGGAAGCGTCTCCATGAATGACCTTTAAAGGTTATTATTCTATTGTTCATTATATTACTGTCGAAACATGATATTTGAAATGATGCCGACTATTACTAATTCCTTCGGTCCCTAGTTCATGTTCAGTTCATCTTGTTCACTAGCCCATACTAATTTATGTTACTTTGAGGGTCTCACTCTTCCTTCTGGTAATCACGTTTGAGTTGCCAACTCATTTCTCGAAATGAGGGTATGGCTTTACGGCTTATACTTTTATTGTCTCAAGGCATGCCTCCTCTTGTCTTTTCCTTCACTTGACTATAGATTATGTCATCCTGTCATATTTTTATTTATCGTTATCACTCATTTATCACATCTTACTCATAATGTTTCATTTACTCTCTTCTTATTCTCCTGCTAATATCTCTGTCTATTAATTTATTCTAAATACTTCGACAAAACAACCTTCCTCTTTTAGATCCCCTTGCACCATCTCATTGGCCCTTGGGTCGACTAACATTCTCTCTTTACTAGGGGTAGGAGTCATCCTAAGGTAAATATTCCTCCCTTCTAGGGTATCTTCTGAACTTCTTGAACATTCTAGTATTCATATCAGACTGTATTATTCTAGAGTGATCATCTGGATATCTCCCAATGAGAACTATTACATTTCCTGCACTACCCTTCAAAAATGTTAAATAATGATAACAATCTATCCACAATTTTCGGTTACTCTAACCCCAGCTGGATCCTGATATCCTATCCTTCTCTTAAATTATTTCAGTTAGCTCCCATAGGTCATAATTGAGATGTGTATGGCCAATTGTACATACCTCTGTTACAATAGTAGGTAATTCAATATGCTTGTATTTCTCTGCTTGAATTGTAAATACTGTTAATCTTCACTAATTGGGTATCGCGTACCCTTCTTCATCTTGCTTCGTTTTCTTTTTGAAACTTGTATCTATCTTCTGAATCTCACATTTCTTTTCACCATAGGGGTGGATAGATATTCTTTGCCTTAAGGCTCCTTATCAAGAGGCTTACCCATCTTAGTACACACATAATCTGCTGAAGACCCTACTCATCATAGGCATCATGCAAAATCGATTCCTCTAACTCAACTCTTTCACAGCCACATGCAATCTCTTACTAACCGTCTTTCTAGCATCGTCGTATTATAAATAAGATAGAATTGAGAAAATTGAGTTCTTACGACTGAGCTCTACCACACGATCTAGAGTAAGAAGAAAGAATAACAATCCTAAATGCCTTGTAACCTCTTGCTTATAAGTGTGGTTCACAACACACCCATAAACAAGTCTCTACTAGACACGGCTCATAGACAACCCCTAGGACAGACCAGCTCTGATACCAAGTTTGTCACGACCCAAACTGGAGGATCATGACTAGCACCTGGACCATACTTGCCGAGCACCAACGTACATTTTATCTAACCTTCTTATTATCTTTAAAGTCTGAAGAGATCAATATAAGTGGTAGATATGGATTATGAACACCAAACAATGAAAGATTATGGAATGAACATGCATAACATGGGATAACAAGACTGGCATAAGTAAGAACAGTAATGTAAACGGGGATAAAGAATATACAACCTGTAACATCTGAGTAACTCTGAGGGATACTGATACATATATACATAAACCTTTAAAACATCCGCCTCTGTGGGCATCATCATCATCATAACGTACCCGGCCACGTGGAGCTCGGTAAACCCAACTGATCAGTAATTGCACAATAGGTGTCATACTCGGCCGACTATAGCGCGGCTCGACAGAGTAAAATAGCTACATATATATATAATGCATCTAGGACTTATTGGAATCATATTCTGAACCTTTCGGAGTGACGTAAGGTCGAAATTCTCCGTACACGTTATTAGAATTAACTCTTCATCAAGAATCTCATAAGAATTAGGAAGTACCAACAACATTGTTAACATAAGAATATGAGAAGAAACCTTAACATCAATTGTTCCATAAAAAAGGAAACAATGTAAGTACTGCTAGCTTCTAACAATAGAGTATATTTGGAAGCTCGTTCATTGCATTATGTACAATCGGAGTCGTGCAAAAGAAGGAAAGGGATAGCCTCACATACCTTGTATATATTGCCCCAACCTCAATCTACGCAAATGTCACAACACCTTAATCTATAATAAGAGAAACGACACTATCGTTATCGTTTAAGCGTCATAACTATTATGTATCGGCCACAACCTATTTTACGATGAAACGGACATCACCTCCCCTATATATATGACTTCACACAAGTCAACACAATAACCAAACAGCCCAAAAAACATAAATAATAATCATATTGAGCCTCCCAAAACAGTCCACACACAACCTAAACACTTCATACATAAGACAACAACCGTAGTCGTGTCAAACGACCCGGAAATGTTACAACGAACGACCAGACCAAAAACCTAAATCTATATGGTTTTTCTACACTCCCTTCATCCTCCAAAACTCACAAAACAGTGGTAAAACACGCAGCCCAACAGCAACACAAAACAGTCCGCTACAAGTCAAATAACTCGAACTCACGGCTTCCGATCACCATCCCGTGAGTTCTAACTATTAGGAAACACATTTATCAACTTTACTTGATATTTAAACACTTAAATACATATATAATACGTTTCTTAACTATGAATTACCTTGCAAAACTCTAACTACAAAGAAAAAGGAGAGGCGGTATAATGACACTTACGTCGTAGGGATCGTTTTGATGTTATCTCTTCTCGATTTCATGCCCGGGATGATAATCTTCTTTGAAACCCTAGAAGATAGCTTGAGGTTATGTTTATGGGTGTTCTCTGGTCTTTTTATGCTGAAAAATGAAGAAAAAGCCGACCTAAGACTTATATATATCAACTTTGGAAAAGTCAAAGAGGTGCTAGCTTGGCACCCTAGGATTGGTCCATCTTCCGATGCTTATTTCTTTTTATCTCGATGTCGTATGAATGAACGGTTAAGAGAGTTGGAAATTACATTCCAAGACCTTCAATTTGGTATATAATATGTCCTAATAAGACCTCATATCACACATGAAATGTATTGCTCAAAAAGCTCTAGTGATCCACCTACTTGTCACTTATGATGTATGCGCAGTCTCGCGAAACTGCAAATATCTCTCTACTCCTATGTCGTATCGACGAACGGTTTAATGAAATGGAAACTAGACTTATAGATCTTCAATTTTCTTGGTGTACCATCCAATAAATCCAAGTATATTGGGAGAAGATCTCAGTTACATTTGACCTAATTTTAAGCACATTATGAGTGTAACTTGTGAAGACCTTTGCCAACTTTTGTTCCACAACTTGCTTGACTTCAAAAAGTATAACACAACTATCATATGATAACAATAACTCATAGAATAAACTCCACATCATGTAACGAACCATAGTCTCACCCTAAAGTACATGTTATAACATTCCAAACTCATCGACTTTCGACGAAACTTATTTTCTTCAATTGGTTTAGCTTCTAAGCTTTCCAAACCTCTTGGTACTCTTTATTCATGATCTTAAATATTTGTAACCTCCAATGTAACATGATTAAATTACTTTATATTCCATCAAATATAATCTTATTTCTGAGCTTACATCAATTGACTTACGATGTACTCCCACGTACGAAAATATGGGGTGTAACATAACCACCCTCGATTTCCATCTTTATCATCACTAGCAATGAAAGGTCTATAGGATCGGCGACGTAATGCTATCAGTCCTTGATAATGCAAAGGCCAATATAACCTGATAAGATGACTCAGGGTGATCTCAAGCTTCGACTTTTCGGTGAAAGACCTCATCATCACATCCGCCAAAAGGACGGATGAACCTGAGCCAAAGTAACCCGATATCTCCTGCAGAATTCAAGTACAAGACAATCTAGGGGGCCCAGTGTAAATGGATACGTATATACACTCAATAACCCCTCTACGTGGGTCATAATATTCTCCTCTCGGCAAGGTATCTGAAGCTTCACACTTGACCCCACCCGCAGTCTCTCCTTACAGCCTCGAGGTGCTACTCTTCTATCGAGCAGATGAACCTCGAAGCATGCTCTCGATGGCCCGGGGCGTCGAAAGGTTTCTCTAGTGCAAAGTCTTTCTTCAAAGCAAAGCAATTCGAGGTTAACTCGCCATGCGACAGCGACGTCCACCAACCAGACAAGAAGCAGAGGCTGAGCTTCCCCCCTCTTGATGAGCGGGTTTGGGCATGGCAACCATAACTAATTTGGTGTAAGGAAAAAGAGATGAAACACAAAGCAGAACCTCAGACTAAACTGGTAGAAGAACTGATGAGAGAAAAACTCTGTAAGAAAGGCACTTGGTCAAAACAGCAAAGCCTTCAAATAAAGAAAGCTAATGCATATATAGAGCGAGGAGAGGTTGTTCGCCTGCTTTAAGGCCAACTAATTTTGAGTAGGTCATTACAACCTTTTGGGGGAATGTGCCGGTGGGACCACCTCGGTGACTTCACAGGTCATGTCATATGAATGACACTCTCCAAGGGCTCGGGGCCCCCATATCAATCCAACCTCGAGATGGTACCCGATCTCGAGGATATCAGCCATTATAATTATGAGTTCTAAGGAACTATCCATATCAATCCAACCTCAAGATGGTACCGATCTCGAGGATCTCAGTTATTATAATTATGGGTTCTAAGGAACCATCAATATCAATCCAACCTCGAGATGGTGCCCGATCTCGAGGATCTCAGTTATTATATCTATGGACTCCACGGGGTCATCAAAGCCTATCTGGCCTCGAGACGGTGCCTGGTCTCGAGGACGTTTGCTACTATAAGTAAGGACTCTAAAGGAACCGTCAATCCAACCTCGAGATGGTACCCAATCGGAAGTCAAGAGAACGCTTTTGCATTGAAAAGTGAAAGACTTGAAGCAAAAATTCTTTTGTATTCACAAAAATATATTTACAGAAGATGCATTTACAAAGCTCCCTTGAGGAGCCCATACACAAAAGAAAGAAGAAATAGAAAGCAAAAGGGTGAATCAAGTCTACTCTTCGTCTTTGCTACTATCCGAGCCACTGCTGGAACCCTCGTTCGAGGAAGATGGAAGTGCCAATTCTTCTTCTAAAGTCCTGGCCTTATCGATCTCAGCTGGAAGATCGGCACCTTTGGCACTTGCTTCTTTGAGGTCCTACCTCCTAGCTTGTGCACGAGCATGGGAAATGGCCCAAGTTAACTTGAGTCCGACCTCTTCGGATATCTCCCTAGCTCGATTGTTAGCAGCTGCAGCATCTCTTTTATATGAGGCTACGTGATCATCGGCCTCAGTCTTGGCCACAGAAAGTGAAGTCACCTCCTCCCGGGCATTCCAAAGAAGGTCCTGGGTCGAGGTCAACTCTCCCCGCAAGAGATCCCTCTCCGAGGTTACGACCCCAATCTGCTCCTTCAGCTCGAGGATCTCACTATCCTTGTTTGCAGCCTCTTCCCGGAGTTGTCCCACCAGAGCATTCTTTTGCTCGATGTACAAAGATGAATCGAGTTAACAAACAATAACTTATGAGAACAGAAAGTGAACTCGTAGGTAAACATCTTACCTGCTCGACGAAGCTGGTTCACTCTTGATGCACCCCTTCCCGACTGGTTCAGAGCTTATTCAATTCCTCCTCCTTTCGGACAAATGAGGACTTCAATTTTTTCAGCTTCGAGGTGAGCTTCTCGAGCTCCTCCTCGTGACAAGTAAGCTCGTCGTTCAGCTTGGAGAAAGCTTGGCCATACAATTTCTTGGTCTGCAACATGAAGGTAGAGAGTCAAAATAAACAGGAACAAGAATCTGAAACACAGACAGTACATCAAGAATGTTACCTGCTTTTGAAACCTCTCGATCTCCTCGAGAGCGGCAGAGGCATTAAGATCGGGCTCCTTCTCCTCAACACCTTCAAAATAATCCTCGAAAGTGTCATCCCCTTCTCGAGAGATATCCACATCAGCGGCGCCCTCGTTTAGCGCATCTCTTATTTCCCCTGGGGAAACAGAAGGGCCCAAATTGGAATCGCCCACGGCATTGATACCAAGCCCTTCAAACTCGTCGATACGGACTGTGCCATGTCCTGTGAATGGCTCGGGGACTGCGCCCAAGCATTCCTCGAAGGTCCCCTCCGTGTGAGGTTGCCCTTCATCGGCTATCTCAAGTTCGGCGGCCCGATTTCCAGCAGCCTTCGGAGCGCCCACGCTCCGTCTTACCCTTTGTACCAAAGGGCGTTCGTCCTCATCATCGTCATTGTTTGCAACACACAGGCTTGCCGCAGCAGCTGAGGTTGAGATCATGGCATCAGTCTTAGGCTTGCGGACTTTGGTTTTTTTTTGGTTTTGGGGACTCATCCGATGTCACCTTTTTCCTATTATTACCCTTGTCGGGTTTCAAAATTTCTGCTTCGCTAGGGGAGGGCGACCTCATTAACAAGTTGTCCCCGAGTCCTGCATAGACATGATGCATTAGGCTTACTGCCACAAAGAACACTTATATGGAAGTTAGCAACGACCGCAAGAAGGGCTTACCATGGTTCTTGGCCTGCCACCTCGTCTTGGCCAAATCCCGCCAAGAATGAAACCGTATGGAAAGACGGATTCCAAACGTCTGATCCATCCCGGTAGGTCCTGGATCGCGTCGGGGAACCAAACGGTGGTTGCATAATCAAAAGAAGATCGGTTCAGAAGAAGGAAAAGAAGGAATAAGATATGTTCGAGGTAGTGATACTTACGCCTCATGTTTCATTCCTTTGGGAATGGCATCCAAATGGCAGGAATGACGTCTGAGGTCCTTACTTTGACAAACCGGCTCATCCTTACGGACCTATGTTGTAGCTTAATTAATCCCCCTCGAAAGAGGCGAGGGCTAAACAACCTTATCAAATGGTCGAGGGTGAAGACCATTTCCTCGAGAAGGAAGGATATATTTGACCAAGTGTCACTCGATATTGACGGCAGAAGTCAAGTATCACCGTATATATCGGCGAAAAAGAAGAAGAGTCTACGGGGCCGAGGGTAAAAGGGTACGTGTAGACGTTGAGGAAACTAGTTTTGTATGTAACTATGCTTTCCTCAGCTTTGGGGATCTCAAGTTGTACTGCCTCCCCTAGCGACAATCTATTTTTACTCTCGCGACTTTGGATATTACGCTGATATATCGAGACATGGGCTCGCATTGGCCCGGTGTGGAAGGTGGTCTATTGATAGTAAGATTGCAAAATGTATCGATGTCACCGGGGATGCATTGCTCGATACTTGGCGGTGTATTTGATTTTCCCTTGGTCGGGCGTGAAGAAGAAGTGGCGTCCTCTTTTTGGGGTACCATTTTTAAAGTCTTCTCCATAACTATAATAAAATCTCTGAGAATGGAGTTAAAGAAGCAAGTACATAAGGAAGATGAACACAGAGGGCGATGAACTTAGCTCTAAAAACTTTAAAATGATTGTAAAAGTATGGATGGCAAGCATTTGGGGTATTTATAGAAGTCGTTTGAGTATGGTTTGGGGAGATGAAAAGTCGAACCAAAATGGTTTGTGGGCTTCTCGATAATCATGCTGACAGTGACTTCTGCGCAGCCTTTGAGTCGTGTCACTTAATGCTTTGGAAGGCTGACGTCATGATGGGGATATCGAAGAGGCAAGTGTTCAAAACTGTTTTTTATCATTTCACTCTAAGAAATGCGGGGACTATCTGTATACGGCTAAAATCGGAGAGACCGATTTTATGTCTACTATGGCATTCCATGGCTCATCCGCAGAAGACTCGAAGTATAGCTCGAGGCCCGACATCGGGGCAAAGCAAATCGGTGACTATCAGGAACGAGCGGCACGTGGATACAGTAGACCAGGTCTGCAAATAAGTACAATTTCGTACTGTGACATTAAATAGTTATACCAGCTGCATACCTTTGTAATAAATGTTTATGTACTATGTTGGGATTTTCCCCTCCTATGTAAAAGGGACCCTTGTCATTTTTGCACACGGGATATTGAAGACAGGAACATTATCTACTCTCTAACTCAAACATCCTCTATTGCCTCTTTACTGATTTATTACTTACATTTATTGTATTTTATTGATTGTTCTTCATTTATTGCTAATCATTGATTATAAATAGCCGCCTTCGAGGCCCTTAGAGATTTTATAGCTTCATCGATGCTTCACTATTAAGCATCGAGCCTCGATCTCGAGGACTAATCTCGGCCGATTCGAACCCCTCGATTCTGGGCAGTCTGGTCTGCCCATCTTAATCCTCTATCTCTTTTACCTTGTTTAGTTAACTCCCACTTAGCATCTATCGTCTAACAACTAGTATTAAAATAAATCACATATTTTTAGAACCACAAATCAAATTTAATTGTAATTACCATTTTCAAGGTAAACAAATTATTTTACCACTTTTCACAAAATATTTTCTTCCCCAAATTATAGGTAAGTGATTTCTGACTCATCTCTTTCAATCCTTAACTACTTTCTACAAGATTTCAACCTAGAATCTAGATTTTTTCATGGTAGAATTAGGGATTTTTGGGAAAACTAGGAAACCCATAATTTTTCAACAAAGTTAATTCCTTTGACAATAATTAATGATATTAAACTCAATTATGATTAGTTACGAGTGAGTTGAAGGCTGATTCTAAAGAAAAAGTTGTGATTGAGCAGTGAGTGGCCTGCTGAATTGAGGTAAGTACTTGGTTTAACCTTGACTTGAGGGAATAGGAATCCCCAACCTAAATGTTAAGTGAATTTGCATGTGTGTGGTGTATAGGTGAGGTGACGAGTATCTATGCACTATCAAATTAATTGTTGAACATGATCCCTTCCTATTCCCAACTTATTTGATTCTTGACCTAATTGTTTGCTTGGTTTTTATGCCTCCATGTCTATTTGTTTTCATCAACTTGTTGTTAAGTATTGTTTCAAGTAATTTGAAAGTGTTAGCTGTTACCTTGGCTTCATTGCGATATATGAAAGGTTGAGATGGTTGACAGTGTTCTATGATATATACATATTCCGGTTGGTTCCATTGTGAAATGATAATTGATGAAGTTTATGAGTAGTACAACTTTTGTTTACAATTGTTGAAACAGGAATATTGTGAGGCTTTGATCTAAATTGTGAAATCTTTTATAAATAAAGTGATGTGATTTTCTGGTGGGAGCGGGTTGCACGCCGCAACAAGGAGTGATAAGGGTGGACAGGAGGGATCAGGTTGCACGCCGCAACAGGAGAAATAAGGGTGATATATATAGGGAGGAGCAATAAGGGTGGACAGGTGGGAGCGGGTTGCGCGCCGCAACAAGGAGAAATAAGGGAGGACATTTATGTTTTACTGATTTTAAACACAAAGATTTGGAAAACTTACTGTTTTACTCTATTATTTCTCATATTTTGCACTTACGAATATTTTAAAGTGAAATCTGGAAATTTTGAAACTTATTGGAGAATTGGTTATAACTGAGACCTGGAAAAGGTGGCTGAGTTATTTTATTTGTTGCTACAGATTATTGTTTCGTTTAGTTTAGAATTTTCTTCTTGCTTTATTATACATTGTTCACAGGTTATATTATAAATGCCCCGTTGTAGCCTCGTCACTACTTCGTCGAGGTTAGGCTCGGCACTTACTCAGTACATGGGGTCGGTTGTGCAGATACTATACTCTGCACTTTTGTGCAGATCCAGGTACCGGCCAGAGTTAGGAGGTAGTAGTAGCTGACATCATCTACACGAAGACACGAGGTAGATTTACCGGCGTCCGCCGATTCCTGGAGTTTCCCTTAATATTTAGATTGTTGTTTTACTTCTTTCAAAACAGATACATATTTCTTTCAGCCCATTATTTGTAGTATTCTTTAGTAGTTCGTGAATTGTGACACCAGACTCAGGGTAGTTATATATTTTATTCGTGGTTCGGTTTAGTTCCTCGGTTATTATTCATGAAGTTATTTATAGGAAAAATATTAGATCTGGTATTTATTTTTAAATTGTTCTATTATGTGTAAGTAAGCGTTTAAAAGGAAAAATGTTAATTAATTTCTAACATTGCGCTTGCCTAGCAAATATGGCATTAGGCGCCATATATCACAATTCCGTGTGTTGGGAATTTGGGTCGTGACATTCAATAATCTAGAAAGTCTTAAAATCTTCATTTCCAAAACCTTGGTCATCTCTTCATGATGAAGGCTCTATCATAAATGGAACCGACATGAACAACAAGTATTAATATGGCATTGCATCCAAAGAATAGTAATTGCATCAATCAATGCTTTTTCTCCCTTAAAATATGTGATTCCTCATATTTCTTGCCTTTTCTATTAATCAGTTGAGCGTCTCTTATTGGTCTTTTGCCAAATAGTTTCAGAACAATATTTGTAACGATTAATTGTTCACTTAGATTATGATGGCACACTCCTCTTCCAGAAATATCATATGTGTCAGTTTATACCGTCAGTTTTTAACGTAGATGCATAACTTTTAATGTGAGAGAACTAAATACATATTCAAGATGTTCACTTTCCTCTACTTTCCCTCCAATTTCTAGTTTCTTATTGACGTTTGGAGTTGTTGCGAATGTAAGACCTCGGATAGTGATAATTACCACAAGTTCAATACAAAATACCCAAATTTCTAGAAGACAAAGGAAAACAAAGAAAGTAGTCATAATTTAAGGATCACATAATCTTTCAATTGACGCCAAATACGTAAGTCACAATACGGTAGAATTAAGTGTAGAGTCAGTTGGGACTTGAATGGAACAAATAAGAGTAGAAGTTGCAATTCAACTGCATTTAGCGTATAAATCATTCTCTGCGTAATAACCAAAGGAAGATAATTGTATAAGCTAAATATGGGAAAATATATTTATGAATAAAATTGTGTGACTCCACGTGTCACGTGGTACTAAAAAGATCTTAAAAACTAATCTATCTAAAATAATTTTATTTTTTGGTAATCTACTAGGCATTGCCTAGGGCTAGTTTTTATTTATATAAGCATCATAAAAAATAATGTACAGTGTTGTCTTACGAGTAGTAAGACTGATAATCTTGAAAACTACATTTGCCTTAGTATCAACTTTGGGTATATGAAACCCAAGTTTGATATTACACATTGATGAGCTAAGTAATATAAGATAAATATCTAAAATATAAACTAGCCTAATATACAAATATGATGGTCCTTCAAGATCTTGAATCCGCCAAGGAATGCTGCATGATCATAATTTTTGTTCTGTCGAGTAACTCATGATGCATGCATAGGATATGGAACACACTGGATCACCACTGCTCCACATAGAGTACCAGTGCTCGTCATAATAAATCCAGTACTTGCTTCGTCCTGTTGTGAATCTTGCCATGTTGTTGCGCCTTATTCTTCCTTCTTTCCATACTCTTTGTGACTCCAGTTGTTTCACCAGATTCTAAGCTACCCATAATCCTAGGTACCAAAATTGGAAATATATCAAGAAACAATGTACTTTTTACTGTAGTACACTATTTTTGCTTCCAATTTTGGATGTTTTTCTTTTAGGATTTCTTGTGACCATGGCTTGGCTATCTTCCTTATCGTGACTGATAACTTGCCATGCCAAGGTATTAATCCTTTTTTCATTATGAAGGCCCGTAACACTCTTTCAAAGGAGGCATAGCTGGAGTATTGTCCTTCCAGTGCTGTAGATTTTGCCTCCAAATTCGTAAGCTTTCCTTTTGATTCTTGTTGAGGTCCTTTCCTTGGGTAATCTGTCATATGAGAACTTGTTGTGCTGCATCAAAGTCCATGCCCAGAAGGTCCCTCGTTTTTTCATATTACATTGCCACTTCCATCTCATACTTGTGCATGCCACATTTCCTTCTTCAAGGTAATGAGTACATAGTACTAATACCACCCATATAAGTCGTAATTGGTGAAAAGGTATGAGTAAACTATTGTTTTCTGCAAAAAAGAACACAATGTTAGAGTAAAAATTGATCAATATCACCTTATCACGGATTTGGTGATATTGATACTGCCTAGTTCCCAACTCTCTCATTTTTCTTTTTGGTCTATTCTTTGTTTCTCCCTCTTCCTTTCCATTGCTACCTTTTCTATGCCTCCTCAACCTTATACCTCTTCTACTCCAACAGAAGTTTCTTATGAGCTTCTGAATACCTCCCTTTTTTGGCTCCTATGTCCTATCTCCTGTAGTCTATTGCCCAAATGTTTGTCTCCCATTTCTACCTGACTCTCTGTATCCGCTCCTAAGTCAAACTGCCCAATTCTCTTAAGCATTCTGGGCAGTTTTTCTTTTCTACATTTGATCTCATCATTCACTTGCCTACATTGCCCATTTTTTTAAACTTTGTGGGCCATTCTGTTTTAATAGCTTTGTTTGTGCCATCACTACTCCTTCCTCCTTTGTCTTCATTGCTAAGAGTTGATTTTATCCCATCCTGTTCATTTCTTTTCATATCCCTACACTTCTCCTTACTACTGTTATTATAAGGACTCCTTATATATGCAGTGATTGATGTACTATCTCTTAGTGTTATTCAACATCTCCTTCTATCTAGCTTTCGATTGCTTATCTGCCATGTCTTTCCATTGGACTGAGTCTGTTTTCCAATTATGTTATTTTTGGCCTGCAATCTTTTTCTTGATTTGTTAAGCCTATCACCATCCCACTCATGCTTACATGGGGTGATTGTGATGATACTTCTCCAGCTGAGAAGATTTCTGTTGTTCCTTCTATCTCTTGTGCAAATACCAAAATTCCATGGCCTTCCATTGGGTTGAATGCATAGCATTGATACCGCCAATTGGAATTCCAGTGACACATATGGCATTTGCACAGAAGTGGTACCTGCAAAAAAGAAGCCAATGTTAGTGATACAACGGATTACCATGCTCTCCTCCTTCCAGATTTAAGCAAGGCAATTACATGTGATCTCCTCCTCTTTCCTTGTATTTGTTCTGTCCTCCTCCCATTCTATCTTCTTGCTACCTTTACTCTTATATGGGGGCATTGTATTTTATCCTCATTCACTATCCTTCTGCTTTGAACATCTAGCTCCCAGAATTCATATGCCTCTAGCAATCCAGAGTCTAGTGCATAGTTTGCTAAATGATCAGCCAATTTGTTGCCTTCTCTATATATATGTGAAAATCTGACATTACACACTTCCTTCAGATTCCTGACTTCTTCTACCTGTTCCATAATGCACTCCATTGTCCATCCATTATATTCTTCAATAGAAGAGAATCAGTTTGAATCCATATTTGCATATAATTCATGTCTCTGCACATTCTTAGAGCCTCCACAATTGTTGTAGCTTCAGCTTCTATATTAGATCCCTCTTTAATCTCCTTTCCTACAGCATATTGCACATCTCCATTTTCATCTCTTATGACTACTCCTATAGCACTTCTTCATGGGTTTCCTCTGGATGCTCCATCAGTGTTTGCCTTGATCCACCCCTCAGTTGGAAATTCCCAGTACACTTTGTCATATTTTAACTTAGGAGTATATATTTCTAACACCATGAGGATATCCTGCCATCTATGTGGTACCTGCAGGCCTGGTTTCCTCAACTTCACCAGATTTTGGATTGTAGTTGAGACTTGGTATATAACCCTGCTCACAAATACTGCTTCATCATACTTCAAATTGTTTCTCCTTTTCCATAGCTCCCACAATATGCATGTTGGTAATGCTTACATTATTGGTTTAATTCAGGGCATAACTAGAGCAGTCCAACATTTTGTGATTGCTTGATGAAAAGAGATGCCATCTGGTGCAATCCCTGCTCTCATTAGAAAATATTTTCATACTACCTTTGCATCATTTGATGTGAAGAATAGATGAACCAAAGTTTCCTCTCTAGGATCAGCACAACACCAACACTTTGATGGCATGGAGTACCCCAACCTACGCATGAAATCATCCAAAGGTAGTTTTGCTTTCCATACCTTCCACATGAAGAATGCTATTTTGAAAGGTAATCCTTTCACCCAAATCATGTTATAAGATCTTCTAGGATTCTCCCTCCTTCTTATATACTCCCAGGTAGATCTTACAGTAAAATTGCCTTTGCTTTCTAGCAACCAGAATGGGCTGTCCGGGTAATTATATTGAACTGGTGGTTTGATATGCTCTACTATGTGATGTGCAAATTCCTCTGGTAGCACTTCCAGTAGCCTTTCAACATCCCAGGCACCATTATCTACCACATCATAGACATTGTGAATGTCCTCATTGATCCCAAACTCTGGAGGAACAAGGAAATACAAAGCTCCTAGCCCTGTCCAATTATCATACCAAAATAATGAAGACCCCATTCTAGGATGTCATCCTATTTGATGTTCAATTGCTTCCCTACATTCAATCAATTTCCTTCATACATGTGACCCTCTTCTCCAAGGTACCACCACTGTATAAAAAAATTTGCAATACTTTTGGCTCATGAAAGAACTCCATAGACTTGGCTTAGTCTTATAGCTCCACCACAGTTTACAGAATAAAGCTTTTGCCACTTCATGTAAAGATCTAAACCCTATACCCCATTCTTCATATGGCAAACATAGGTTGTTCCATGTGACCAGTGCCTCCTAGTACCACCAACTGAGCTACTCCAGAAGAATTGAGTAATTAAATTGTGAAGCTTGTTGATGACACCTTTAGGAGGGTTTATTGCTGACAGTAAATGTATAGGCATGCTTTGTAGGACATTTGCAATGAGTACTGCCCTGCCTCCTATAGACAGCAATTTCCCTTTCCAGATCTGTATTTTGTTCAGAAATTTTGTAACCAATCCCTGATAATACTCCATCTTCCTCCTTGCATAAAAAATGGGACATCCAAGATAAGCGAATGGGAAGTCTTTTTTGTCAATTCTTGTAAATCTTTCTACCTTCCTTAACACCTCTACATCTACCAAGTGATGCATATATATTGCAGATTTAGCCTTGTTCACAAGTTGACCAGATGAAGCTTCATATGCGTGCATCACTTCCATAATCAGTCTAAGAGAAGTGGCATCTGAGGAGCTAAATATTATGGTGTCGTCGACATATGCAAGGTGGTTGATTTTTGGACTCCATTTAGGTAATCCAAAGCCACAAAAGTATCTATTAAGATTCAGTGAATTCAACCTCCTTGAAAGAGCTTCTGCAGCTATTATACACAATGTTGGTGATAAAGGATCGCCTTGTTTGACACCCCTCGAGGATTTGAAAAAACAGATGTGGCTGCCCATTTATCAAAACAGAATACCAGTTGTTCCCTACCAGATCAAAAATCAGTCCAATAAACCTTTCTGTGAACCCCATTTTCCTTAGCATTTTTGTTAGAAACAACCAAGATAGTCTATCATACGCTTTTGTCATGTCTAGTTTGATCACAACATTAGGGCCAACTTTAGTTCTGAGCCTAATATCTGTGATAATCTCCTGTGTCAATAGTACATTTTCAATGATGCTTCTACCTTTTACAAAACCAGCCTGCTCTTCTGATATTAAATTAAGCAGCATCCATACCAATCTCTCATGTATAACTCTAGAGAAAATCTTATTGGCAAAGTTGATGAGACTTATAGGTCTCATATTAGAGAATGTGTTGACCTCTTTCTTTTTTGGTAAGAGAACCAAATTTATATGTGTTATGCTCTTAGGTAGTTGTTGTCCACAAAAGAATCCAAGCACCATTGCATAAATATCTTCCCCTATAATCTCCCAGCATGTTTGATAAAATAATCCTGTAAAGCCATCTGGACCTCCTGCTGATTCACCACCCAGTCCAACAACTGCATGTTTCACCTCTTCTCTAGTAGGGGTGTTGATGAGTTGTTCATTATGCTCCTATGTCAACTAGAAAGGTACCTGATCAATAATGTCAAAATCAATATGAGTGGTTGCTTCAGTGAATTGATCTTGATAGAACTTGACTGCCTCATCAGCAATCTCAGCCTCTTCTTCTAGCCAGTTCCCATCATTGTATTTAATCCTTGTGAGCTTCAGTCTTTTCCTCCTCCCATTGACCTGTGCATGAAAGAATTTAGTGTTTCTATCCCCATCCTTAAACCAAGCCATGTCAGCTTTCTTCTTCCAAAACTCCTCTTCTAATGCCAAGTATTTGATCATCTCTGCCTGCACCTTTTGGAGCCTAGCTCTGTTCATCTGAGTAGGGTGAGCTTCAAACTGTCTCTCATATACCAATACTACCACCTCCATACTTGAAATTTTTTGAAAAATGTCTCCATATGTTGCTCGACTCCAAGTAGATAGGGCCTTATTCACCTTTTTTTTAGCTTATGATTGAATAATGTGAAAGGATTAGCACAAAAATCTACATTCCAATGTTGTCTCACCATGTCTTTAAAGGACTCATGTTTAGTACAAAAGTTTAAAAATCTGAATGATTTTTTAATAGGGTAGCTTCTATGTCACACTTATTTAGTTTTATTTCCAAATAGGAGGAAGGAACAAAACTTTACAGAGGAGCATGCAGCAGCTATACAGAAACTTATTGGATGATCGCAATCAATCAAAATGGTTACATCAAAATTTTGTCCTAGCTTCTAGTAAAACACTAAAAGGAGGAGGATATTTAAAAGTAATAAAGTAAGTTAACTCTCATTTTCTCAAGTACTATTCGATATCATTCCAACCTTTTCTCTGATTAATGTAATTTCTCAAACTAAAATGTACACATTCTAATAACAAATTGTATGTTCAAATCTCGCGCTTCCATTATTGTGCATCCCCATACCACACAATTTATTGGTAAAAGCAATTATGGCATACTGCCAGAGGCAGAGCTAGCCTTTCGGCTACGGGTTCGGCCGAACCCAGTAGCTTTTGTATAAACCATGTATTTGTCTTACGAAATATATTGAATATATATAAGTTATTAATTTAGAACCCGGTGAGTTAAGGAGACTAAATTCCCGAACCCATAAACTTCAAAGCGTGGCTCCGCCTCTGCATACTGCAGAATGGCTCACTCTTATAAAACATAAACAACACCCATTTAAGATAATGTAAGGAAAAAACAAAGATAAGCAATCAAATATGAAACTTACCCTTTTAAGAAGGAGGCAGAAAACTCCAAGAAGTTGTGTGTGTTGTGGATAGAACAAATCCAGAAGCTAAAAATTTATAGTAAAAATTGAAGATGCACAAGTATACAAGATAGCATAGACAAAAAAAATAGAGGAAGCCACACACGAAACAAAGGAAGCATTGGTAAGATGAAGATGATTCCATAGAGAACGGCAAAGGCAACGAAATATTTGCTAAGCCCACACTCGTCAAAGTGGTTTGTAAGTGCTTGAGTATTAGGAGAAGAACAGGAAAGGAAAACTAATAGGACTCACGGTAAATTCCTAAATTCTATATGCTTATCATTTATTCCTTAAGAACACATCTATAAGATACAACACAAAATATCAAATTTAACTCTTTAGCTATATAACTGAGCATATAAAACTAGAACAAAAACTAACAACAACAGGACAAAACGATAATACCTTTCAGAGGTAAAAAACTATCAATCCAACATATGATATATACTATTTGGATAAACACAAAGTATGAAACATTATCTGAAGTTCAATATTATAAATGCGAAAATTACCTCTAATAGGCAAAGAGGTATTCCCCATTTCCCCTTCAGTACCTATACTTTCTTCAAAATGTGTCAACCAAGAATGTGACAATTATATTCCAACTAAATAAAATGAACGATCCTGAATTTTAAACAGTTACAATCACAGGTTGCACAATGATTCTGTGAGGAAAGAACAAATTGAATTAATGAGTCATTCACTGAAAAATCAAAATGAGCGTTACCCAAATTGCAACAAAATAATTAATCTAGTATTACCTTTATCTATGTCAAGCCCATTATAAACCCTGAACCCCCTTGCCTTTTTCACAACTCCACATATTTTTCTCTCTATATTCATAATCAGCTTTTTGGTAAAAATAGAAATTTGTGGGTGCTAATAGTGTCAAGCATTTGGGTCTCTAGAGTTTAGAGTATGATTATGCATGCAGTGTTCGTTTTTTTGTTTATCTCTCTTACCCCCGAAAGATGCATAAGAAATCAAATAGAAAACTTGATTCATTGAAGAAATTTATCAAATAAGTCATGAACAGAGGATTGTATCCCAAGTAGTTAGAATCAACAAATAACCATTTGTAGCGAAAGTGGACTGGAAACAATTGCAGTTCAGCCCCAATTTCTCTTGCCAAAAAATATGATAGCGATTTGACCAAACGAAAAGAATGTTTGAAGGCTTGCATGGCGAGAAACAAATAGAAAGCTATTTTCTTAGTACTTATGCATTGTTCATTTTCTTCATAGAAGGTCCATCTCAAACTGAATGTCATAAAATGAAACTTTATAAAATTTTACTGAGGCATGGCTCAAAAAACTGTTGTACCCACACACTTTTTTGTTTAAATCATTCATAATTATAAATTTCAATTGTATAGTAAACCAGAAAAAAGTGCAAAAAAAAATATCCAGTAAAATGAAATTAGGAAAAAATCAGAAGAGAAAACAAGAATTCACCAAAAACGAACCCAAGCGAGAGAGCAGAGGAGAAGAACGATAGAAATGGAGCTTTCATCAAAAGACCACAATGACAAATGGAAAAGAAAAGACAACATGTGTTTTTTATTCAAGGTTGAAAGACACCTCACCATTAACCATAAAGCAACTTTTAGTTACGAAAGTACCCTCAGTCGTACCTAGGGCTTTCACTTAGGTAATATCACTTTGTATCAGATCTGTTCTCCTAATTATTTGCTGAATCTAGTTCAACTTATATCATAGTCTTATGACACTTAGAATACTGGATGAGAGTATATGAAAAAGCAAAATCAACTCAAAGTAAGGCCATGTGTTCAAAGTAGTGCACTAAGTGATGTTTGGTTAAACATATTGTATACGGTTAAAATCGGGCACACCCGATTTTACTATTTGATCGAGATCAGGAGGTTGCACCGAAGGTTGACTTCGACTCAATTACGAGGATAATGTACCAAGTTCAGAATCGAAGTATCTGTCGAGATCGAGGTTGGTAGAAACCGAAGCCAAGCGAGACAGGCGCCGAGTAAGATCGGAGACGGCAAGATAACTGAAAAGTGAGATATCCGTGACTGGTCGAGGATCACTGCGTAAATCTCGGAATGAATCAAATCAGAAACGGTTAATGAGCTAATCATGGGATTTCCTTCTGCAATTAGAGTTATACCATAAGTAGAATTACTCTACTATATAAAGGAGAATTCTAATCATTTGTAATACACCTTGTTCATAGATACAAAAGCAATACAATTCTCTCTCGCTTACATTCTTGTTCATCATCTTGCTATATTTCTAAATTGTTCTTGCACTAATCAGTTCGAGGGTACTCTAACTCGAGGACTGAGTTCTGTTCAAATACTGATTTGTTTTTCTTTACTATTTAATTATTATCATTAACCTTATTATTTATCAGTCAGTGTTGGGTTAAACCACATATCCTTAAAAGCGCAATATAAATTTAATTATTATTCAAAATTTAGGGTAATACACACACACACACACACACACACACACACACACACATATATATATATATATATATATATATATATATATATATATATATATTGTATGTGTATTATCTCACATTTTTCTCTACTAACGTTAATTTTCTTGCGTATTGATACGACGCGAGCTTAATTTAGTCTTTTTATGTGTAGGAGTCCAGTGAAAGTAAAATAAATAAATGAGCACGAGTTGGAGTCAAAACGAAGGAAAAGAAAATTCCTGGCAATGCGCCATCCGTGGCGCTAGAAACAGACATGGCAAAGGGAAGGCTCAAGGGCAACTCAATGCGCTACCTGTGTCCCAGGAGATAACAGTGCAGGGAATGCTAGCGCCTAGTTTAGTGCGCCACGCCTTCTGTCGAGCCCGATCCGAAAGTTTCCCTACTACAACTTGTAGAAGGTTTCTTTGGTCCTACACGTCCCTTCGTAATTTGTATAAAAGGTTTTTAAATCATTTTTAGGAAATTTTGAGGCATCAATAAATTTCGTATTTTATTTGTTCTCGATGGATTCTATTTTATAGGAATATAGGCATTGTTATATCTTGAATAGATGGATAGTACTGTGGAAACGTGCCATTCATATAAAATATGAATGGTCAACTAGAAACCTTAGATCATTTGGATTAACATGTGTGAATATGATCTCAATTAGGATTAATAAACCGGCCACAACCTTGGAATCTTATCTCAATTAATTAAAATGCAATCACGATAACTTGCATTCTTGTTAGTTTAGCTAATTACTTGTTAAAATTTTCACAATAGTAGTTTATTAGAAAAAAACTATTAGCCTTGATTACTTTGGACATATATTTCATGTTAGTTGCTTAGTTAATAAATAATGTAAGTCTCTGTTGGGTTCGATATTCGACTTTCGAGTCACTTTACTACTTGTAGACCACATATTCTTGCGTGTGCTTTGGGACAACAAGTTTTTAGCGCCGTTGCTGGGAACTTAAAAGTTCTTATTTATCTAAGCTAAGCTTTTATTTGATTTCTGTTCAAGTTATTAATTTTCTTGTTTCAGTGCTTCAATTCAGATATCGTGAGTAAATGACACATGAGAAGGATAAGGATAAGAACACAATTGTACTGTTTAATTCAAAACATGAAAGAACTCTTCACAAGAACAAAAAAGCAACAAAAGCAGCCAAGGAAGTTGCCAAAGTTGAGTTGGGTGAGAACAGTAAAGCAATTGTTGACCTGCCATAACTAGTAGTGATGGCAAAACACCAAGAATAAGTCGTGATTGAGACTGTAAGGCCAAACCTGGAAAATATGACACAAGTTATTGTCAAGCCTACCATCACCGGTCACTTTGAGCTTAAATAGTATCCCCTCCGTTCCAATTTATGTGAACATGTTTGACTGGTTACGCAGTTTTAGAAAAAATAAAGACTTTTGAAATTTGTGGTCTTAAACAAATCAAAAAGGGACCCGGAGTATTTGTGTGGTTATAAAAGCTTCTCATTAAGAGTAGAATTGTTAGTTTAAGCTAAATTGTTATCAAAATTAGAAAGGGGTCATTCTTTTTTAAACGGACCAAAAAGAAAATAGTGCACATAAACTGAAACGAAGGGAGTATATGGTAAAGCTAATACAATCTCGGGGTCAATTTGTGAGCTGCCGTATGAGGATCCGCAGAGGCACACTTACAACTTTTTGTAGATCAATACATATAATTTTTGAATGTATCAACGGATTACGCCAGACTAACACTGTTTCTATTTTCACTTTTGGGGAAGCAAAATAATGATTGCAAAGGGAGCCTGCAAATTCGATCAGAACATGGGATGATTTGGCACCAAAACTCTTGATGAAATTATTCTTATCTCAAAAGAAAAAAGCACTAAGGAGCTAAATTTATCGGTTCCAGCAGAAGGAAAGTGAAACGCTTCGTCAAACTTGGAAAAGATTTAAGAAGCTTCTTAGAGATTCCCCATAACAATGTCAGAAAAATACGTTTTTGGGTTATACTCTTTTAGAAGGGTTAGATGAAGCTTCTAAATTGTATATCGACTCAACTTGTAGAGGTATGTGCATGAAACAACCATATGAAGAAATTCAAACCCTGTTGAACAACTTCACCGCAAATGATAATAACTAGTAGGGGAACGGAGAGCCAAGTAGGATAGTTAAGAAGAAGTCAACAGATTTGGATACGCTCACATACATGAGAGCTGATATGGCTAAGATAGAAAATCTAGTTGATAATGGTACAAGCATGTAACGACCCGGCCGGTCGTTCCGTGAGATTAGCCCCGTTTTTTCTGTTTCTATTTTATCATGTGTTGCTTAGCCTAACTATGTTGTGTTGGGTCGTTTAGTTAGGGTTCGGAGTGGTCGTGGTGAGAATTGAGACACTTAGTTTCTTAAATTGGCTTAATAGTTAGAAAAGTCAATCGGGAGTTGATTTATTGGTAAACGACCTCGGAATGTGAATTGTATGGCTCATATAGCTTTGTTAGGTGATTTGGGACTTAGGGGTGTGTTCGAAATGTGGTTTCGATGTCTGGAGTAGAATTAGGCTTGAAATGGCGAAATTGAGTTTTTGGCGATTTTCGGTCGGCAGTGGAAAATAGGCTATCGGGATTGTAATAGAATTCCGGAAGTTGGAACAAGTTCGTAAAGTCATTTTGGATGTGTGTGAAAATTTTCAGGTCAATCGGACGTGTTTTGGGTGGTTTCGGCATCCTTGGCGAAATTTAGAAGTTTCTAAGTTCATATGCTTGAATCCGAGGTAAATTTGGTGTTTTGGAATTGTTTTGAGTGTTTCGAAGGCTCGACTAAGTTTGAATGAGGTTATGGGATTTGTTGGCTTGTTTGGTTGAGGTCCCGAGGGCCTCGGGTGAGTTTCGGGAGTTTATCAGACCAAGTTCGTGGTTTTGAGAGTTGCAGATTTTTCTGCTATTCTGTTGCAGAGGTAAGGGCTTGAAATTATCCTAAGGGGAAGGTGTTAGGCACCTCTCAGGATCCACAAGTGTGGTTCCCGTCCAAATAGCTTTTTTGAATTTTATACAATTAGCAAATAAACAAATATGGTTCAAATAATAGGGGATTTAAGTTTAAGTACACATAGGTTTGGAAACAGTAAATGGAAAAGCTAGATTTTGAAAAGAATTATAATCTAAGCATGTTTATAGGAGTAAAGGGGTATCCTAGGTTTGTTTATATTATGGATCACATCAATGCAATACCCGATATGACACTCCTCAAAGAGGGGCTACACGTGGTATTAACGCACCGGTCATCATATCCACATCTACCCTTTCCCACCCCCGTGAAGGTAATTAAAGCGAGTGTTGGTCACGACCACTATTGTATGCTGTTACCCGTCCCTTCCTATCAGTCCCGGAGAAATTTAGGACTTCTATCCTATAAAGGAGGTTCTAGGCAGACACTCAGGTTTTAAAAGTAAAAATACTAAGGCGACATATAAGAAAACATATAGGACTTCAATTAAAGGGGAACATGGAAAACAAATAGAGGGCTCAGGTATACCTCCACAAATAATACACATAAACAACATGACTCATACACAGTTAAGGTCTGAGTTTAAGTTCAGATCCTAAGCATGGTGTCTAAGCGATAACAACAGAAAGACATATTTATTGCATAACTTAGAGAGGAAGCCCTAATCAGTTTTGCCTACTGATTTTAAACATGTTGACAGTTAAACAATAATCACAAGAGAGTAGTTCCAGTTTTATTATTTAAGTTGATTACCTAAGGCTTGCCTAGGCGTGGGATAATATACAACAGTTATTCAGAATTGTTAACAGTTTTAGATTGTTATACCTAAGAGCGTGTGATTCTGAGGATCGCAGAACATACAAGAGTTTATTACCAGCTTTTAGAGCAGGGTGACTATTTCATACTTAGTAACTGGACTAAGTGTAATTAGACGATTGTAATCCTAGAACATGATTTCTAATGCAAGAATATACAGAATGACTAAAAAAATAGGATTTCTAAATGCATGCCAAGTTATGCACAGTTCCAGAATAGGCAGAGGTGACATTTGTTTTAGTGTTGCTTACCCTAAAACATGATTTCTAAGTGTATAGCATGATGATTGCATGAATAACAACTGATGTTAACACATTTTTTAGAACAAGATTTCTGAATGTTTTCAGGACATGTAAGATGCACATAGGACAGAATCACATTAGTTTGTTTTATGTGGTTACTTATCTAAGAGACAGGATTTCTAAGTGATGATAAGATGCTGAAAACAGTACATATATGGATCCTAGGGAACATGGTAGCTAATGAATGGCATGCCTGGCACATATCTAACCATGGATGCTATTGCGCACCGAAGGAAAGTAGACCTATGAGCATGATTTCTACCCTTGATTATACTACAACATATATATTACCCTCCCATTTTCACTATCCAACTCCAGAGTTGTTTTACAAATAATTATTACAGACCATTGGATATGAAGTACATAAACGAAATAAGAGAAAATAAGAAGTTAACAATAGGAAGCCTACAATATAGGCCCAGATCTCCATGTCCTCAATGCCAAGTATTGTTTCACAGCCTTTCTCACAATCCAGGTGAGTCAAAGTTCCCTAAGGACCTCAAGGGATCCTAGGCAGTGCTCACACCCATATTTCATAGCCAAGGTAGAGTAAGTGTAGTGTGGAATGGCCAGCCTTGGTGTGTCAAAGTTCAGAGGGAGCTCAGGGGTCCCAAAGCAATGCTCACACAAATGGGCGGAACTTAAGGGGTCTAAGAGTAGAGTGAGAGTGCTTGACATAGTTTTGAAAACTTTGAGTAAGAAAACAGTTTCTGAAAAGAGACTTAATAGCTTTTTCATAACTAAAAGTTTAACCACTGAAACAGACTGAAAGAGCATATTCACCAAACAAATTCAGCATCGCACAAAGGACCAAGAATAGTCCAAACAACCACAAGCAAGGGTAATGGGGTTTGAGGGACAAATGCAGAGTGTGTGAGGGCAAGCATGTAGAAGGCAGAGATAGGCATAGGTACACAGTCAGAAGTTCCTAAGGATTCAGGGGATTGGGGATACAGTAGGGTATAAGATTGGACTAACTTAACAGTACCAAATAGTTTAAGACAGTAGAGTAGACCCTTATCAAAGTAATATATCAAACATAGGCATAGAGAGATTCACAAAAGAACATGTATCAAGTACATAAAGACATGTTGGTTATGAAAAATAAAGTATAACTTAACATGTGAATGGAGTTCAGGATTTTAGTTACATGTTGAACAACAAAATAGTAAATAAAAGCATATAAAAAACACAATGAATTGCAACAGTAATAGAAACATGTTGGTTTGAGAACTGAAATTTGAATTAGGACATACCAGTGAAGTGAAGGCAGTAACACAATTTAAGAAGTAAGAGATGTGCTATAGTTAGTCTTGGCTTGCAGCCGGCTAACTTAGAGTAATAGCAAGTAGCACAAAAGAGAGAATAGAAAGTTTTAGTTGTGAGAGAGAGCTGTTGAACCAGATTAGTTCATGTGTTTTAATGAGAGAAGAGTGTGCATATATATAGTTTTGAAAGCTGGGTGAAAAGTAAAGTAAAAATCAGAATCAATCAATAATTATGGAACTTGGTACCAATCAGAGTGAAATCAGCCCAAGTACGACCATAATTAAGGGAGTTATTCAAACGGTAAGTAACAAATAAGGAATGAGACCATATATAACTTAAAGGAATATTCAAACAGTGCAAGTATAGAGCAGGTAATTTGGCTAGCTTCGTCAGATTCTAATTAAGGAAATAGGAATCAATTAACAGTAAGTTAATCATGTAACAAGGTAAGAAATAAACTAAAAGTCGGAAATTAGTAATAATAACCCCATAGGAAATCAGTAAAGGTTTTCAATCACAAGGAATCAGGGATTCAAATATAGAAAATAATACTAATTACTATAGACTTCAATATAAGCAAAAGAGATAAATCAGGAACCCTAACAAAGTAAAATTGTAGAGAATCAGGGATTCGAATAAGAATAACATCAATTAAAGGAAATTAGCATGAATTAAATAGAGAATAGGCAAGAAATCAGAAACCCTAGTAGTGAAATCATACGAAATTAGGGATTCACATGAATCACAGAGTGAACAGTAATGTAAGTGGAAAAGTAAGAAAAATCAAAGACATAGATGAACAACATAGGGTAAAATATCAGAGAATCATAAAGCTCATGAGATGCAAACACATATGCACACATATTATCAAAGACAAAATCAGGAACTTAGGGTTTAGGACTAGAAATTAGGGGTTTCAACACAACAACTCAGATAAGATAGAGAAACTTAAATAAACCATTAAAACACAGTAGAGACCTTAGGATAATACTGAAAAGTCATAGAAAAAATCGTTTAAAGTGGGTTTGAAACCCTAGTTTGTAAACGAAGAGTCATTTTAGAGCAAAAATCAGAGAATCTTTGAGAAAACAACGAATAGCTCAGAATATACACAGATCTATCATAGATCTAAAAGAATCGGAAAGTTTTAAGAGTTAGGGTTTCAAAGAGAACATAGAAAAGATAAGAAAACCTCAGAATATTACCGATTTTAGCCGGAAAGTCATAGATCTTACTCGAACGGCTGGAGATGGCCGAAACACGGCATGACAGGCCATAGGTGGGAGTTGAACCGCTCCAAGTTCACCTAAGGACCTCAGGGTAGTGTCAAACTGGCGTGGGATGAGGCAGAGGCTAGGAGATGGTGAGAGGCCATGGTTTCCGGCGAGGGAGGTGGCCGGAGAAGATGGACAGAGTCCGTCGGAGAGGAGGAAGATGGAAGGTTCTAGAGAGAACCTAGAGATAGAGAGAGGGAGATAGAGAGACGGTTGAGAGAGAATGGGAACGGGGGAAATGAATGAGATGGGGGTAGTCATTAAGGGTTAAATTAGGAAAGGGGAGATCTGGACCGTTGATCAAATTTGATCAACGATCAAGATTGACTCTAAGTTGGGCCGGGTAGATAGGATATTGGGCTTGGGGGTCTGGTGGGTTATTTAATTGGGTTAGAGACCAGGTTTAATTTAGGCTAGAATTTAAATAAAGATGGTTATTTGTTAAATATCCATTAAAATAGATAAAATAATTAATAAAAATAGCTAATAATTATATAAAATAAAATTAAGACTAAATAGGTGAAATTAAGGTGATCAACTAGTATTTAAAATATAAAATGACTAATTATTGAATTGAAATAGCATAAAATGTATAATTAGGCTATAGATGCAAAGTTATTGTAATTGTAGCCAAATAATGCCAAATTGGCTAATTTGTGAAATAATTAAATCCTAATAGAATTAAAAATGATATATTGAGCTAGGAAATATTTTGAAATTATTTGTAATACAATTTATGAGTAATTATTGGATATAAAAGCACTGAATAAATTAGAAATAAATTGCTAAAAATATGGAAATTATGAAAAAATACCAATCATTATAAAAACTGCTTTTGAAGGTAAATATGCAAATTTAAAAATAATTTGAGGAAAAATTGGGTATCAACAACTGCCCCTCTTTACCCGGGAAGGATGAAAGAGTTGTCGGGTAAAGATATGATGGCCAATTTTGACCGAGCGAAGCGGTTTGAAGAGGTTTAGGCCGCACCCTGGTTTCTGAGTTGCCTACATATCCCTGATTTTACAGGAATCAGGTCGTATGTAGTTCAGGAGTTATCGGCGAGGTATACCGATGGAGTTTTGCGAGAACGGATGCAACATACAGGTTTTGATGAATAAGCGGTTTACATGAATGGTTAGGAGAACTGGAGCGGGACCGCTCCTGCCAGGACAGTTGTTGCTTGTCGGATTACCTGAAAATAAACAATACACACATATATTGTACGTAATTTAAACATGATGCAAATTCCCGTTGGAGCATGAATGATGTCTTCGGACGGTTAAGGATGACGTCCTCAGACCATGATGTCCTGGGCCATGGGTAGCTTGATGCAGGATTCGCAGGCCATGAAATGATGTTCTCGAGCCATGAGGATGGTGCCTCCGAACCATGACGCTTTTGAATAATGATATGCATAATTGAGAGAGATCCTCAAGCCATGACATGATGTTCTCGGGCTATGAAGATGGTGCCTCCGAACGATGACGCCTTTGGATAAGTTGGCAATATTTCATCCCATGGAAATGCAATAGTATGATGCTGACAAGACAGAGCTTAGTCTTGCGAATTGAAGGGTAGAGCTTAGCCCGTAGAAAAAGCGAAAGAAATAGTGCTTGAGATAGCGTTTAGTTTTGAAGAAAAAGTAAATTGGAGGCAGAGCTTAGCCCGTAGAAAAAGCGAAAGAAATAGTGCTTGAGATAGAGTTTAGTTTTGAAGAAAAAGTAAATTGGAGGCAGAGCTTAGCCTCAAAAGGCAGAAAAATAGCCTTATGCTAGTGGAAGGAAGAATGGTAGCTTTATGCAAAAATGCAGATGGAGGTAGAGCTTAACCTCGGAAGGCAGAATGGTAGCCTTATGCAAGTTGGAAGACAGAATAGTAGCCTTATGCAGAGATGCGAATGCAGATGGAGACAGCGTTTAGTCTCGAAAGGAAGAAAGGTAGCCTTATGCAAGAATGCAAATGCAGATGGAGACAGTGCTTAGTCTCGGAAGGTAGAATGGTAGCCTTATGCAAAGGGAAGGTGGAATAGTAGCCTTATGCAGGTGCAGATGTAGAGGGAGGTAGATCTTAACCTCGGAAGGCAGAATGGCAGCTTTATGCAGGAGATAAAATAACAAATGGCAGTAGAGTTTCTTAGCTGATAGCAGATTGCGGCATCGTGATTATTGGGAGCATTGTGACTACGGAGCATTACTTGTGTGTGCTGATAGCAAATGTCGGCAAGTGCAACGGTTTTGAGAATTGTATTTTGAACAATGTTTGTCCCCTGGGCGGATAGTATGTTTAGGGATTTTGCAACCCTAGTGCCTGCATCCAAAAAAAATTGTGAGTTCTATAAGGGGGAGGTTAGTTCGTATCCCCGCTGGCTTTGCTTGACTCGTTCGGCTTAATCTGATGATATTGTTTGTATCATTGGGGTAGCGTTTGCTAAACAAAGTTATTTCAAGAACAAACATGCATGATTTTGTAAAAATGTAGTATAAATATAATTTAAAATATCTTTTAGATGAACCGATGACCTTGACGTGGTTCGAGACATTGCAACCTCTCATGCTACGAAAATTTGAGGGTCCTCTTCAGAATTCTGCCCCAGTTTGATGGGTTTATGTTTTTGACTGTTGCTCGTGCGACGATCGGCTGAACTTGCTTCGGAATTTTGAGGGTCCTCCTCAAAATTCTGCCCCAGTTTCCAATTGCGGGGAAAAATGAAATTTTATTGAATTGTGACCGAACCCATAGGGCTGCCTATGTATCCCTTCTTAAACGGGAATCGGGTCAGGCGTAGTTCAATTTACATCATTGAGAAAGCATAAAGATTACACATAGTAACGCTTGACTGCATCTGAATTGATTGGTTTTGGCCAGACTTCTTCGTCCATTTCTGCGAGTATAAGATTTCCTCCTGTCAAAACTCGATGAACCATGTATGGACCTTTCCAGTTCGGAGAGAACTTCCCTTTGGCTTCATCTTGATGTGGAAAGATTTTCTTTAACACCAGCTGCCCCGGTGTGAACTGTCTTGGCTTGACTCTTTTGTTGAAGGCTCTGGACATTCTATTCTGGTAGAGTTGACCATGGCAGATTGCATTCATTCTCTTTCCGTCTATGAGGTCTAACTGCTCATAATGGTTCTTTACCCACTCTGCATCACTGAGCTCAGCTTCTTATATGATCCTTAGAGAAGGAATTTCTACCTCAGCAGGAATAACAACCTCTGTACCATACACCAGCATGTAAGGAGTTTCCCCGATTGAGGTGCGGACTGTGGTGTGGTATCCCAATAAGGCGAATGATAACTTCTCGTGCCACTGCTTATGCTTCTCTATCATTTTCCTCAATATCTTTTTGATGTTTTTGTTAGCGGCTTCTACAGCTCCATTCATCTGAGGTCGGTAGGCTGTGGAGTTCTTGTGTTTAATTTTGAAGGCTTCGCACATAGCTTTCATCAAGTCACTGTTAATATTTGAGCCATTATCAGTAATGATTGATTCTGGGATTCCGAACCGGCAAACAATACAGTCGCGGACAAAGTCGGTCACGACTTTCTTAGTCACTGCTTTGTAGGACGCTGCTTCAACCCATTTGGTTAAATAGTCGATGGCTACTAGAATGAACTTGTGTCCGTTGGAGGCGGCATGCTTAATTGGTCCAATAACGTCCATGTCCCAGGCGGCGAACGACCATGGTGAGCTCATCGCATTAAGTTCGTTTGGAGGTACCTTTATCATGTCTGCATGTATCTGACAGCGGTGGCATTTACGGACATACTGGATGCAGTCCGTTTCCATAGTCATCCAAAAGTAACCAGTTCGGAGTATCTTCTTCTCCAAAACAAAACCGTTCATATGCGGGTCGCAAGTCCCAACATGAATTTCCTCTAGTAGCTTAGATGCTTCCTTTGCATCGACACATCTTAATAGTACCAAATCGGGAGTCCTCCTATACAGGATTCCTCTGCTATGACATAAGTTGTTGGATAGTTTCCGAAGCGTGCGTTTCTGAGTATGATTTGCAAGCTATGGGTACTCTTCTTTTTCCAAGTATTCCTTGATATCATGAATATCATGAAACCAAGGCTTTCCGTCTGCTTCTTCTTCAACATGGGCATAGTAGGTCGGCTGGCTATGGATCTTCACTCGAATGGGATCAATGAAATTCTTGTCTGGATGTTGAATCATAGATGACAGAGTAGCCAACGCATCGGCGAACTCATTCTGGATTTTGGGGACATGCCGAAATTCTATCTTCGTGAAGCTCTTTCTTAATTCCTACACGTTGTGCAGATACAGAAGTATCTTGGAATTTTTGGTAGCCCATTCTCCTTGTACCTGATGTACCAGCAAATCTGAGTCACCAATCACTAGCAGCTGGACGTTCATGTCAATGGCCATGTTGAGCTCTAAGATACAAGCTTCGTATTCGGCTAAATTATTGGTGTAAGGGAATCTAAGTTTGGCGGATATCGAATAGTGTTGACCAATTTCTGATATCAGGACAGCTCCAATGCCGACTCCTTTGAAATTCACCGCTCCATCGAAGAACATTCTCCCTCCGTCATAGGACTCTATAATGTCTTCTCCTATGAATGATGCCTCTTAATCAGGAAAATACGTTTTCAGGGGTTCGTATTCTCCATCCACAGAATTTTCAGCGAGGTGGTATGCCAGTGACTGTCCCTTGACTTCCTTCTGAGTCACATAGACAATGTCGAACTCACTTAGTAGGATTTGCCACTTGGCCAGCTTGCCAGTGGGCATGGGCTTCTGAAAGATGTACTTTAAGGGATCCATCATTGAGATGAGATATGTAGTGTAGGCATAGAAGTAATGCCTCATCTTCTGAGAGACCCAAGTCAACGCACAGCAGATGCGCTCCAATAAAGAATACCGGGCCTCGTACAGAGTGAACTTCTTGCTGAGATAATAAATAACTTGCTCCTTCCTTCCTGTTTCATCGTGCTGCCCTAGAACGCAACCGAAAGCTCCATCTAACACTGCAAGGTAGAGTAGCAAAGGTCTACCCGGCTCGGGGGGTACCAAGACTGGCGGTGTTGACAAATACTCTTTAATTCTGTCGAAGGCCTTTTGGAAATCGTCGGTCCATTTGTTCGCGGCGTCTTTCTTCAGCATCTTGAAGATAGGCTCACAGAAAATGGTAGACTATACTATGAACCGGCTGATGTAGTTGAGACGTCCCGAGAAACATCACGTCTTTCTTGTTCCTTGGCGGTGGTAATTCTTGAATGGCTTTGACTTTTGACAGATCTAGTTCTATCCCTCGGCGGCTGACAATAAACCCAAGCAGTTTCCCAGCCGGCACCTCGAATGCACACTTCGCGGGGTTTAGCTTCAGATTGTACTTTCGCAATCTATTGAAGAACTTCCTCAAATATTCCATGTGATCGGTTGCTTTCTTGGACTTGATAATGACATCATCCACATATACCTCAATCTCCTTGTGTATCATATCTTGGAAGATAGTGGTCATAGACCTCATGTAGGTGGCCCCTGCATTCTTCAGGCCGAATGGCATCATCTTGTAACAGTATACTCCCCACGACGTAATGAAAGCCATTTTCTCAGCGTCTTCCTCATCCATCCAGATCTGATGGTAACTAGCGAAGCAATCTACGAATGACTGTAGCTCATGCTTGGCGCAATTGTCAATCAGGATGTGTATGTTTGGCAATGGAAAGTTGTCTTTTGGACTGGCCCGGTTGAGATCCCGGTAGTCGACACAGACTCTGACCTTTCCATCTTTCTTTTGTACTGGCTCAGTGTTGGCTAACCATGTCGGGTATTCCACTACCCTGAGAACCTTAGCGTTGATCTGCTTGGTGACTTCCTCCTTGATTTTCAAGCTCATGTCGGGTTTGAACTTTCTGAGCTTTTGCTTTACCGGTGGACACATTGGATTGGTTGGCAATTTGTGAGCCACAATGGATGTACTTAGACCAGTCATGTCATCGTACGACCAGGCGAATATGTCCGCATACTCTTTTAGAAATTCTGTGTATGGTTTCTTCTCTGATGGTGACAAATGAATGTTGATGCGAGTCTCCTTGACGTTTTCTATATCTCCCAAGTTGACAACTTCAGTCTCGTCCAGGTTGGACTTAGGTCTGTTCTCAAAATTCTCAACTTCTTTGATAATCTCGTCAGGTATATCATCTTCCTCTGAGTTAATGTCCGTTTGTCGCGTTGTCTCGTTGCATGTCACGATCATCGGTTCATCAAGATAAGTAATAGTAGTGCTGTATAGATAAAGTAATGAGAGAAAAATGACAGCAGTAAATATTGATTCATAAGAAAATTAAGATGCTTTTGATAAATTGAATAATTTTTTGAACATTGAAGATCTTATTTGCGAGAATTAAAAAGGCGGAAAGAAAATCATTTAGTAAAAGACAATGAACACTGCTTGTTTTAGCCTTGCTACCCCGAGGCTCTTCGGGCTCTGGTTGTTCTGACGGTCCAATTCTTGAGATAAGCTCCTCTGCTCACGGCTTGTATGGAAGGGCTTTCCTCCCCCTCCTCCTCGAGAATAACACAACAATCCATGCCACTGTCCTCTAGGAATAAGTTCCTCATTGCTGCGAGTGCCTCTTCTTCATCTGACCCATAGACAATGCCAGCCTGACGAAAGGTCTGCTCTAGATGCGGTATAGGAATGTCCAGTGGGTAGTAAGGACCACGCCATGGTGGCGACCAACTATTGATGTCCTCCCAGGTATATTCGTATCCCAGACCGAAAGTGGTGCCATGTTTCTTGAGCTTTATGGGTTTTGAGATCCCTTGGAGGTTCTTGCCAAGCCCTTTACCTGGCTCATACCCTCGCCAATTCATCATGCTTGCGATCTTGCTATCCCACCATTTGTCCTTGTCTATGGCGTTGACCCATTCGATGTGGTGATAAGTCTCTCCACCTAGCTTCCTTCTTCCTTCGATCGCCGGAATAGTCTGGCGACTGTAAATGGGGTTGTTACCGTCCCCATGAATAATCACTTCCTGGTGGTTCCACGCAAACTTCACTGCCTTATGTAACATTGATGCTACGGACCCAACAGCATGGATCCATGGTCGTCCTAATAGCAAGTTGTAGGACGCTGGTATGTCTATCACCTAGAAGTCGACCTCGAACCAAGTTGGTCCCATCTGCAGGCACAGACTGATCTCACAAATGGTGGACCTATGAGAACCATCGAAAGCCTTTACGTTGATTGCTTCATCCTTTATCTCGTGCAACCCTTTACCCAGTTTCTTGAGTGTTATCAGCGGACAGATGTTGAGATTGGATCCCCCGTCGATAAGAATCATGGTGATGAAATAATCTTCACACTGCACAATGATGTGCAGTGCCTTGTTGTGACCCAACCCTTCAGGGGGCAGCTCGTCCTCTTGAAAGGTGGTCTTATGACTTTCCATCACTTGGCCTACCATATTGGTCATTTCCCCACTAGTAATATTGTTTGGTACATACGCTTCGCTCAGCACGTTTAACAAAGCAATCTTGTGCGTCTCTGAATTCTGCAGCAATGACAGAATGGATATCTGGGAGTTTTGTTCAACTGATCAGTGACTGAGTATTCTTTGGCTTGTAATTTCCTCCAAAGTTCGTCCGGACCTGTCTCGATAATGGGTGGCCGATTGGAAGCCTGCTTACTTGATTCAGCCAGATGTGCAGGTGTGTAGACCCTACCAGTTCTTGTCATACCCTGTGGTGCGGTAGCTTCTTTAGTCTTGACTTTGCCTTTCCTTCTCGCCTCGGCTGTATAGTCCCATGGTACAACATTTGTATAGAAAGGTGGTGTGGTTGACATCTCCACTGTGATCTCGGCTATCCTCACTTCGAACGGAACATGTGCCTTGGGTGGCAAGACTGCAACCTCAAATGGTGCGGGTGCATTTGCCGGAGACACGAATTCAACCTCAATTGGTGCCGATGTCTTTGGGGGTGGCGCTGCTTCAAACTCAAGAGGTATAGACATATTTACCTCAGCATCCTAGATGGTTGAATCTTGACTATGATTGGATTGAGAGTAATTTCCGGTCTCTTTGGGTCATCGCCTTCTACGATCAACCCGATTGATCCCTCGGGATCCCAGTCATCTTCTATTTCAATCATGTGGATACCTCCACCCTTATGGTCTGGCAGAGGATTGTTGCGGATGTTTGGAGCGAGTTCCTTTGCCACAATGATCTTGTTATCAATCAAGGACTGTATCTTGTCTTTCAAAGAGCGGCATTCATCAATGGTGTGCCCTTTCATGCCGGAATGGTATGCACAAGACTTGTTTTGGTTAACCCACTGAGAAGGATTCTCAAGGGTTGCAGCAGGGATGGGTGTGACATAACCAGTAGTCTTGAGCTTCTCATACAGCTGGTCGATTGGCTTAGCGATGACGGTATACTGTTTTGGAGGTCTGGGATCAAAATTAGGTCGCGGTCTAGGGAAGTTTTGGCATGCGGGAAGTGATTGATAATGGGATGGCTGAGAATTATAAGTGTGGTAAACAGGAGCGGGTTGGGAGTATCTGGGTGAAGCAGGTTGATATGTAGGTGGTGGAGATGATTGGTAAGTTGGTGGTGGATCTTGGTAGGAGGGTGAGGGTGCATTGTAATTTGGGGTTGGCTAATATGTGAGTGGAGGTGTTGGGTAGGTTTGGTATTTGAGTGGGGATTTGGTTCTTTGTGCAACCATCACGGCTCCCACGTCCCTTTTCTTGGACACACCACCGGACTGTAAAGCCTTATTTGTAGCTTGCAAGGCTTCAAAATTTGTGACCATACCACTTTTAATACCTTCTTCGATTCTTTCTCCCAATTTGATAATGTCGGGGAACTTGTGGTTCTCAATCATCATCAACCGCTCATAGTATTGCGGGTCTTGAGCCCGGACAAAGAACTTGTTAATTTGTTCCTCGTCTAAGGCGAGCCTGACCTTAGCAGCTTCGGATCTCCAGCGAGTAGCATACTCACAAAACGTTTCTGTGGGCTTCTTCTTCAGCATCTGGATGTAAAACACATCCGGTGCATTCTCTGTATTGAACCTGAACCTATCGATGAAGTCAGGCGCCATGCTTACCCAATTCAACCACTTCCTGGGATCTTGGTTGATGTACCAAGACAACGCGCCTCCTTTCAAGTTTCTCATGAACAGCTTCATGCGGATCCTTTCATTTTTCCCTACTCCAACCAACTTGTCACAGTAGGTCCTCAGATAGACCCTTGGATCACCCGTGCCATCAAACATTTGGAACTTAGGAGGTTTGTACCCCTCGGGAAGTTCGACATCGGCCTGTATGCAGAGATCTTCATAGTTCAGCCTCTCGATTCCCTTGCTTCCCTCAACGCCTTGAACCCGGTTGGTCATCTTCTTAAGTTCCTCGGCCAAATTCCTGATAAGCAGATCCTTTTCATCAGAATCAGGTGTGTATGAGATGGGTGGAGTGGAGTGTGGCATGGTCTCCACGTAGATAGGATTGTTATGGTGGCCTGGTGCATGGGTGTAGAAATGGTCGTTTGTGGAGTTCTGAGGTTTTGGGATAAGTAGTGGAGTGCTCTTTGGAGTGTGGCAGGCATTGCATTGTGCTGGAAGAATTTGATTCTTTGGTGGGATGTTGTGATGATGAGCTGCGGGATGATTTTGCTGCTTTGGGATGTTTTGAAGAGGTGTAGGATTCTGGATGTTGGGGAGGTTGGCGTCTGGGACATTGAGGGTAAATGACAAGTTTGCCAGGTTTCACACTTGGTGAAGCTCTTCTTGAAACTTCGACAATTTCTGTTCTAGCTGCGACACAATTTCATTCTGAACCCGAATACCCTGGCCATCAATGGCCTCTACCCGCTCAACCACGTTCTTATTTCTGATGTTGCCTGAATCTTCCATTTTCTTTTTGCCTTTGTTCTTGCCTTTGGGAGGACTAAGAGGAGGAGAGGGTGGAGGGCCCCTGGATCTTGTAAGATAGGATGTGATGCCAGAGTGCACGAACCAACCTTGGGGAGGGAATAATCAAAGAAACTAAAATAAAGTAAAAACAAAAAGGTAGCCAAGTGAGTGAGGATTATGAAAAGTATTGCGTATATAGAAACATAGTGCGGGAATGTAAAGCGCATCCTAAGTTGGGAACCTCTTTGTGCCCGAGGTAGGCCTAGCGACAAATTGATTTGGAGAACTTAAAGTGCTAAATGCCTCATTTCATTGATAAAAATAGACGAATCCCAAAATGACACTAAATAAGAAAGAAGAAATAAAATCACTAATGGTCGTTGGCCTTATTACATCTATAAAGCGAAGAAGGAAATTCCTATATACTTGGTCCCAGAAGGACCTTCCCCAGACTCGGCATCCTTGATTCCCTCGAACAGCTTCCCCAGCTCACGAAGTCCCAGCAGTAGGTATGCTCTGGCCAGATGTCCAACCTCGGTCCCTTCATCCTTTTGACAGTCTTCGACCTTTTTGATGAATTTGCCTTCCAGCTCGACTATGCCTCGTTCCAAGTACCCCAGCCTCTTGTTGGTACTGATGGCCATGTCTTTCCATTCCTCAATCAGCTTCTTGTTGGACTCATGTATCTCGTGGTGCTCGCTCTCGCATTCCCGGATCCTTTTGCGTAATTGATTGTACTTGACCTGTGCCTCAGCTTTCTCATCTATGATCCTGTGACCTCGGACGAATCCTGGCCTGCCATCCCAATTGTCTTCTAACCACCCTGAGTAGAAAGGTGTACAACCTGCATGATATCTGTCCGGCTCAATTGTGTCTTTCTCCATTATGATCTTACACTGCCACATGTGTTGGGCTTGGCACTTGTGAGGGCTATCATCATCTTGAAAGTCGGCTCGGAAGTGGCTCATCTTGTCGACCCTTGGTATAATCTGCTTTCTACCCGCTTGTCTCATAACCTAGAGAGGGACTTAAGGATATGTTCCCCTCAGGCCAATCAGTATATGGAGCATCTCTGGATCGGACGATGAATTCGTCTTTTGGAAACCACTCGAACATCCACCGTACATGTTCCTCAGTCAGCTTATCGAAGAACTCTACCCATTCTCGGGAAGTTTCGGGCTGGGCAAATCTGTCGGGAAGGTACGTCATTCGCTTTGGGTGATGGAAAGCGATGTGGTCGTCTTATGCCCTTCGCGAAAATTCTTGTCGGCAATGGACCTTTTGGAGATGTTCCAAGAACCAGAGTTGTAATAGCAAATTGCAGCCTTCGAAGTGCTTAGCTCCTTTTTGGCAATGTTCTAAGGCTCGATAAATGTCGGAAATGATCATAGGGACGATGCTGAAAGCATGTCCATCAATTCCTTCCATTAAGGTCTTGGCTACCATAGCCAACCTAGTGCGAATTATTTCTTTCTTTGTCGGAAATACGATCAGACCCAGGAAGCAAACCATGAAGGCGAACACCCTACGGTGGATGTGTCCCAAGGAGGTGATGGCGAATTCATCATGGAAGGTACGGTATGACTTGCTGTGATTGTACCTTTCGTACAAATATTCGAAAGGAATGTATGACTTCTTCAGACATTCCAACCCTGTGTTCTTCTTCATACCCATCATTTTCAAAAATTCCCGGCCCGTGCGGTTCTCAGGCATCAGCAACCCAGGAGTCTCCCAAACTAAACCTGCCAGTCCTCTTATTTCCTCCAGCAGCGGTGTCATTTTGATGTCCCTAAAATGGAAGACGTCTATTTCGCTATCCCAGAATAGAGTGGCAGCCTCTATCAGCATTTTGTTGGGTTGAATGTCGAGGAGAGATGGTAGGTTACCCAGATATTTCTTGACGAGCGTCTTATCACTGAAGTGAAGGTCCTCCCACCAATTTAGAAGTTTTGGGTGAATGTTGGCAACCATGCCGAGTCTGGGGACTTCGTGCCTCATATTTCTGCAAGGCAAATAAGGTTAGGCCATGACCCCCACCAGACTCGACTATTTAACATCAACGATTAGCATGAAAGCATTTAGTTCTCGAAATAAATGCACAGAACGTGATGATGTTCGTTTGGGTTTATGGAAACCCGTTGGACTTTTGGACAAGGCTATCTTAAAGGATATTGTGCGGACAACACGTTAACCCGGCTAGTTTTGACCATGATGCATGTATAGTTTAACAGAGTAAGGTTTCTATGGGGTGTTAGACTGGTACCCTTGAGCGGACAACTCAAGGGGGAAGGCACGGAACCGTCGACTACACCGTTGATCGACTAGTTTTACCATAAATAAGTCTTTCCGAATTTAGGAGTTATAATATAGGAAGGGCGCAACCACTCATCAAGCGTTGCTATAGTATTTTGTTTGGCACGAGTGGAGTATGAATGTTGAATCATGAATAATGCAATAAGCAGTAAACAAGTAGTCACGTATTTGCACGTTATGAAAGCAGTAAATACAGCAGTTTATAATTTCAAAACGATTAAAAGGGAAAGAAACAGGAAAGATATGTTAGTTACTTTTGAAGAAAACAAAAGGCTTAAAGGAAGTAAACAAGTAATTGCACATAGGAAGGGGTACAAATTCACAAAGCAATTTGAAATGGTAAAAGCCTGAAAAATCCCCAGCAGAGTTGCCATGTTGTCGCGCCCCCTTTTTTTCCCAAGCACTCCTTTCGGGGCCGGTTTGAAAGGGTTTATGACATTGGTTGACACAACTCGTTCCTTTTGGGGAAGGGGTTTGCATTTTTGAAGAGTCGCCACCTAACGATTTTGAGGTGCGTTAGGGCACCTATCAGGGGGTTCATTTATAACTACGTTTGATAATCAGAGACAGGGTAAGGGCTTGAAATTATCCTAAGGGGAAGGTGTTAGGCACCCATCAGGATCCACAAGTGTGGTGCCCGGCCAAATAGCTTTTGTGAATTTTGTACAATTAGCAAATAAACAAATATGGTTCAAATATTAGGGGGTTTAAGTCTAAGTACACATAGGGTTGGAAACAGTAAATGGAAAAGCTATATTTTGAAAAGAATTATAATCTAAGCATGTTTATAGGAATAAATTGGTCCTAGGTTTGTTTATAATATGGATCACATCAATGCAATACCCGATATGACACTCCTCAAAGAGGGTCTACACATGATATTAATGCACCGGTCATCATATCCATATCTACCCTTTCCCACCCCGTGAAGGTAATTAAAGCAAGTGTTGGTCACGACCACTATTCCATGTTGTTACCCGTCCCTTCCTATCAGTCCCGGAGGAATTTAGGACTTATATCCTATAAAGGAGGTTCTAGGCATACCCTCAGGTTTTAAAGGTAAAAATACTAAGGCGACATATAAGAAAACATATAGGAATTCAATTAAAGGGGAACATGGAAAACAAATAGAGGGCTCAAGTATACCTCCACAAATAATACACATAAACAGCATGACTCTTACACAGTTAAGGTCTGAGTTTAAGTTCAGATCCTAAGCATGGTGTCTAAGAGATAACAACAGAAAGACATATTTATTGCATAACTTAGAGAGGAAGTCCTAATCAGTTTTGCCTACTGGTTTTAAACATGTTGACTGTTAAAAAATAATCACAAGAGAGTAGTTCAAATTTTATTATTTAAGTTGATTACCTAAGGCTTGCCTAGACGTGGGATAATATACAACAGTTATTCAAAATTGTTACCAGTTTTAGATTGTTATACCTAAGAGCATGTGATTCTGAGTGTTGCAGAACATACAAGAGTTTATTACCAGTTTTTAGAGAAGGGTGACTATTTCATACTTAGTAACTGGACTAAGTGTAATTAGACGATTGTGATCCTAGCACATGATTTCTAATGCAAGAATATACAGAATGACTAAAAAAAAGGATTTCTAAATGCATGCCAAGTTATGCACAGTTCCAGAATAGGCAGAGGTGACATTTGTTTTAGTGTTGCTTACCCTAAAATAGGATTTCTAAGTGTATAGCATGATGATTGCATGAATAACAACTGATGTTAACACATTTTTTAGAACAAGATTTCTGAATGTTTTCAGGACATGTAAGATGCACATAGGACAGAATCACATTAGTTTGTTTTATGTCGTTACTTACCTTAGAGACAGGATTTCTAAGTGATGATGAGATGCTGAAAACAGTACATATATGGATCCTAGGGAACATGGTAGCTAATGCATGGCATGCCTGGCACATATCTAATCATGGCTGCTATTGCGCACCGAAGGAAAATAGACCTATGAGCATGATTTCTACCCTTGATTATACTACAACATATATATTACCATCCCATTTTCACTATCCAACCCCAGAATTGTTTCACAAATAATTATTTCAGGCCATTGGATATGAAGTACATAAATGAAATAAGAGAAAATAAGAAGTTAACTATAGGGAGCCTACAGTATAGGCCCATATCTACATGTCCTCAATGCCAAGTATTGTTTCACAGTCTTTCTCACAATCCGGGTGTGTCAGAGTTCCGTAAGGACCTCAAGGGATCCCGGGCAGTGCTCACACCCAGATTTCATAGCCAAGGTAGAGTAAGTGCAGTGTGGAATGGCCAGCCTTAGTGTGTCAAAGTTCAGAGGGAGCTCAGGGGTCCCAAAGCAATGCTCACACAAAGGGGGCGGAACTTAAGGGGTCTAAGAGTACAGTGATAGTGCTTGACCTAGTTTTGAAAAGTTTGAGTAAGAAAACAGTTTCTGAAAAGAGACTTAATAGATTTTTCATAACTAAAAGTTTAACCACTGAAACAGACTGAAAGAGCAGATACACCAAACAAATTCAGCATCACACAAAGGACCAAGAATAGTCCAACAACCACAAGTAGGAGTAATGGGGTTTGAGGGACAAATACAAAGCGTGTGAGGGCAAGCATGTACCAGGCAGAGATAGGCATAGGTACACAATCAAAAGTTCCTAAGGATTCAGGGGATTGGGGATACAGTTGGGTATAGGATTAGACTAACATAACTGTACCAAACAGTTTAAGACAGTAGAGTACACCCTAATCAAAGTAATGTACCAAACATAGGCATAGAGAGATTCACATAAGAACATGTATCAAGTACATAAAGACATGCTGGTTATGAAAATAGAGTATAACTTAACATATGAATGGAGTTCAAGATTTTAGTTACATGTTGAACAACCAAATAGTAAATAAAAGCATATAAAAAACACAATGAATTGCAACAGTAATAGAAACATGTTGGTTTGAGAACTGAAATTTGAATTAGGACATACCAGTGAAGTGAAGGCAGTAACACAAAGTAAGAAGTAAGAGATGCGCAATAGTTAGTCTTGTCTTGCAGCCGGCTAACTTAGAGTAATAGCAAGTAGCACAAAAGAGAGAATAGAGAGTTTTAGTTGTGAGAGAGAGCTATTGAACCAGATTAGTTCGTGTGTTTTAATGAGAGAAGAGTATGCATATATATAGTTTTGAAAGCTGGGTGAAAAGTAAGGTAAGAATCAGAATCAATCAATAATTATGGAACTTGGTATCAATCAGAGTGAAATCAGCCCAAGTACTCCCATAATTAAGGGAGTTATTCAAACGGTAAGTAACAAATAAGGAAAGAGACCATATATACCTTAAAAGAATATTCAAACAGTGCAAGTATAGAGCAGGTAATTAGGCTAGGTTCGTCAGATTCTAATTAAGGAAATAGGAATCAATTAACAGTAAGTTAGTCATGTAATAAGGTAAGAAATAAACTAAAGGTCGGAAATTAGTAATAATAACCCCATAGGAAATCAGTAAAGGTTTTCAATCACAAGGAATCAGGGATTCCAATAATAGAAAATAATAATAATTACTATAGACTTTCTATGTATGAACGGAATGAACACAATATAAGCAAAAAAGATAAATCAGGAAACCTAACAAAGTAAAATTGCAGAGAATCAGGGATTCGAATAGGAATAACATCAATTAAAGGAAATGAGCATGAATTAAATAGAGAATATGCAAGAAATCAGAAACCCTAGTAGTGAAATCATACGAAATTAGGGATTCACATGAATCACAGAGTGAACAGTAATGTAAGCGGAAAAGCAAGAAAAATCAGAGACATAGATGAACAACATAGGGTAAAATATCAGAGAATCATAAATCTCATGAGATGCAAATGCACACATATTATCAAAGACAAAATCAGGAACTTAGGGTTTAGGACTAGAAATTAGGGGTTTCAACACAACAACTCAGATAAGATAGAGAAACTTAAATAAACCATTAAAACATAGTAGAGACCTTAGGATAATACTGAAAAGTCATAGAAAGAATCGTTTAACAAGGGGTCATGAAACCCTAGTTTGAAAACGAAGAGCCATTATAGAGAAAAATCGGAGAATCTTTGAGAAAAACAACAGAATAGCTCAGAATATACACAGATCTATCATAGATCTAAAAGAATCGGAATGTTTTAAGAGTTAGGGTTTCAAAGAGAACCCAGAAAAGATAAGAAAACCTCAGAATATTACCGGTTTTAGCCGGAAAGTCATAGATCTTACTCGAACGGCCGGAGATGGACGAAAAATGGCATGAAAGGCCATAGGTGGGAGTTGAACCGCTCCAGGTTCACCTGAGGACCTCAGGGTAGTGTCAAACTGGCGTGGGATGAGGCAGAGGCTATGAGATGGTGAGAGGCCATGGTTTCCGGTGAGGGAGGTGGCCGGAGAAGATGGGCAGAGTCCATCGGAGAGGAGGAAAGTGGAAGGTTCTAGAGAGAACCTAGAGATAGAGAGAGGGAGATAGAGAGACGGTTGAGAGAGAATGGGGACGGGGAAATGAATGGGGGGGTTAGTCATTAGGGGTTAAATTAGGAAAGGGGAGATCTGGACCGTTGATCAAATTTGATCAACGGTCAAGATTGACTCTAAGTTGGGCCGGGTAGATAGGATATTGGGCATGGGGGTTTGGTGGGTTATTTAATTGCTAGAATTTAAATAAAGATCACTATTTGTTAAATACCCATTAAAATAGATAAAATAATTAATAAAAATAGCTAATAATTATATATAATGAAATTAAGACTAAATAGGTGAAATTAAGGTGATCAACTAGTATTTAAAATATAAAATGACCAATTATTGAATTGAAATAGCATAAAATGTATAATTAGGCTATAATTGCAAAGTTGTTGTAATTATAGCCAAATAATGCCAAATTAGATAATTTGTAAAATAATTAAATCCTAATATAATGATATATTGAGCTAGAAAATATTTTGAAATTATTTGTAATGCAATTTATGAGTAATTATTGGACATAAACATACTGAATAAATTAGAAATAAATTGATAAAAATATGGAAAATTATGAAAAAATACCAATCATTATAAAAACTGATTTTGAAGGTATATATGCAAATTTAAAAATAATTTGAGGAAATTTTTTGTATCAACAAGGTTCCTTCTTCGCGATCGCGTAGAGCTTCTATGGAGGCAGACAAGTTTGTACTTCGCGTTCGCGTGATAGGGGTTGCGATCGCGATTGTTGATCTGGTGAAGCATCGCGAACGCGGGAGGTTAGGACGCGTTTGCATAAGGTTAAGTGGACCAAAGCTCGGGCCACGCGTTTGTTCACCGCGAACGCGGTCAGTGGTCCGCGATCGCGTAGGAGTGAGGGGCAGAGCATCGCGTTCGCAGAGAGAGGGTCGCGTTTGTGTAGTGTTATTTCAGGAGCCAACAAAGTTGTTCTTCGCAATCGTGAGGGTCTTTCCGCGATCGCGGTTAAGGAAAATACCTCTCTCTGCGATTTTTAGCCCATTTCTCACCATTTGTGAACGTCTTTGAAGCTTTTTGAGAGGGATTGAAGAGGGAATCAAAGGTAAACACTTGGAGGTAAGATTTTTGAACTCAATACTCGATCCTATGTTGATTTCTAAGTAATTAGACCTGAAATTAGTGGGATTTAAACCCAAGAATTTGGGAATTATGGCTTATGATTTAGAGACTTTTGAGTGGGGATTTGAGGGACCATTTGAGGTCCGAAGTTGATGTTCTTGGTATGTATAGACTCATGGGATATGGGAGGATAAGGATTCCTGTGATGTGATTTTTATCGAAATTCGAGACGTGGGCCCGGGGGTCAGATTTGGCCAATTTTGGAATTTGTGCTTAATTTTGATAATTTTCGAATGGGTTTCGTCTCCCTAGCATATATTGATGATATTAATCTGATTCTGGTTAGATTCGGAGCAACTGGGGGCCGATTCGAGAGGTAAGAGTATAACGGATTAGTATTCGGGTCGGTTTGAGGTAAGTAATGACTGTAAATCTTGTCCTCAGGGTATGAAACCCCGGACTTCACATTTTGTCAATGTTTTGGAGTGGCGCACATGCTAGATGACGAGTATGTGGCGCGCACTCTTGGGGGATTGTGACTTGGTCCGTCCCGTGGCAACTATAAAGTTGTGTATTTGATACTAATTTATATGATATCCATGTTTTAAGACTATTACTATATTTTGGGATGTACGCCATGTTTGGGGCCTTGTGCCGACCTACTTAGACCCCTTGGAGGCTGTTTGCTGCTATTCCTCACTATGTTGACTTATGATTTACACTCAGTCATATCCTGTTTAACTGATTTCGAAACTCAGTTTTATTTACACTATTTTGTAGTATAAAATGATATTTTGGGTCGAGTACCCCGTTTTATTGATAGCCCGAGTGGCTTTTTGAGAGATTTCTGACTTAGTGTGGCCGAGGGCCTATGTTGTGGGGATATTATGGGATCGGGATGCACGCAACAACATGTTACATTGCTATGATATGTGAGAGGCCAAGAGCTTGAGTGATTATGCCACGAGATGGCTTGATATTAGCGGTTAGGCTGTAGGAGCCCCTCCGGAGTCTGTACACCCCTAGTGAGCGCAGGTACCTACTGAGTGCGAGTGCCGAGCGATGAGATATTGAGAGGCATGAGCGTCTATGAGGTAGCTCGAGGGGCTAATATACTAAGTGCTTGTGAGGCATTCTGAGTGATTGATGATGAGTGATGATACACCCGAGGGGCAGTTTATGATACATGTTTTCATCTAAAGGGCTGTTTATGAACTCTGTCCTTTCCATATACTAAACCATTTTGATTTCTACGGAAGTTGTGAAAAAGGGTACATTTTCCAAAGATATTTTACTGAAAGCGATTTGTAAATGTTACAAGATATTGTATCTGTGTTTTATGAAAGAAAGGCTTCATTTACTGTGCATTGATGATTGTTTTTACTTGTTTCGTAGCCTTAGACATTATTTACTTTCATTACTACTGAGTTGGCGTACTCACATTACTCCATGCACCTTGTGTGCAGATCAGGTGTTGGGTTAGAGCACTAGCTGTTTTCACATTCTCTTGGAGCTTTGTTCAGGATTTTGAGGTAGTTGTTTGGCGTTCGCAGCATGCCCTCTTTCCCTTCTTATCTTATTATTTGATATCATTTCCTGGAACTGGTTGTAGTAAGGAAATAGCAGTACGTTGTATTGTTTATAGATGCTCATGATGGTTGACTCCAGGTTTTGGGGTAGTGTCTAAACTATTTTATTCATCTTGTTGCTTTAAACTGTTAAACCGGAAGAATGTTATGGAATATCGAACCGTTTTGAATTTAATGGAAAGTCTTTATGTTATTTCGCGGTAGATTGGCTAGCCTAGTATCATGATAGGCACCATCACGGCCGGCTTAGGATTTGGGGTCGTGACAAAGCGCAATCGATGCAACAGGTGCAATAGATGTCCGCTTGTTGCCAAATAGATGGGGAAGGTCAAATGGGTGGCTAGTGCCCCTTGAATCCTGAATCCATCTATTATGTAGGGAAACAAGGCAGGGTTTAGTGAATCAAAATGCCCAATACGGGAACCCATATAACCCAAATTGGAGGAATCACCTCAACTTCACATGGGGTAAAAAGTAGAACAATAACAGAAAATGGGGACACTACCAACAATCGCAGAAGCTACCACAGTAAGTGGAGAAGGTGTGACTAACTTGTTAAAAAAGTTGTTGGCCGACAATCTACAAACAAGGCTAGAAATCGTCACTTGAGTACTGACTTAAACAAACTTAGAAAAAGGCAAGTTGGGGAATGGAAAGTAACTAGGTCACCAAACCTGCTGGGACTCTTCCCAGTGATACTGATAAAAATCCTCAAGTCAATGTATTGACTTTAAGGAATGGAAGAGAATTGATAGAGGTACTAAGAAGAAAAAGAAGCCATATGGGCTTGAAAAAATAAAGAGTTCCAAAACCCGTAGAGGTGTGTTGGATCAAGAAGCTGAATGGTTTTGAAGATTGGCAAAGGAACTCAGAGTTGAACCAAGTCCATCATTGGAGACATAGACACATGCAGAGTTAAAGGCACGTGAGGTGCACAAATAGGAGATAAACACAATCAGTGATCTAAAGAGATATCTCCTGATCGAAAATGTTGCAAATTGATAGGGAGATGGACTCCTTATTCAGTAAGGACAGAAGAAGGCAATGAAGATGGATGCTCCCAAGAAGGAAAGAAGTCTGTCATTGAGAATAACTGAGGGAGCAGATCTGGAGGAAGATGAGATGGCCATGATCACCAAGGAATTCAGAAACTATCTCATTAGGAAAAAGGGCATCTCAAGAGGTGGAAACTACAATAAGGCAAAGGCTCCAGAAAATCCCACCAACGAGGGATGCTACAAATGTGGAAAAACTTATCATCACATCAAGAACTGTCCTCAATGGAAAGTGGAATGGAAAAAGGAAAGATCTAAACGAAGGAACCGGAAGAAGGAACTGGTTCATCCTAAGAAAAACAAAATATCAACGAAAGCTATGGTTGTTATCACGACCTAAACCGATGGGCCGCGACGGGCACCCGGTACCTTACTCAACCGAGTACCAATGTAACGTATCTTTCTTATTACATCATCATATACACATGACATACGTGCCTAATAGGCCAACATGATCATTTATAAACTCAAAACATAGGTCGTACAATCTTTCACGTACACGAAATGCTCTACAAGCCTCTAAGAGTACATAAATGTCATAAAGGTGGGGACAAGGCCCCGTCATACTAATCAGTACATGTCCTAATCATACTGACCACATAAGCAACTTCGGAACAAATGAAGCGCACCAACACCTTCCGCTGAGCTGATAGCCTACTTGGAGGAATATCGACCTGTCTATCAGGACCTACGGGCGTGAAACGCAACATCCCCAGGCAAAAGGGACGTCAATACGTATAATGTACCGAGTATGTAAGGCACATAAATAAGTACATAACATACATGGAAGAAATATAGAGTAATTGACTCAACCTGTAAGTCTGGATAGCTATGTAAATCATGAAATAATTATAGTGTCATGCATATGCGTATGAATGTCATGTGGGCATCCCATCATATCATCTTGGCCACTGTGAGCAAAATCATCAACGTATACCAGCTGATCAGGTGGTGGTGCGTATATAACGCCATAACCTTTCCCATATCCCATATACATATATATACATACATATATACGCGTATATAATACCATCCGGTCATGGGTCAATGTGCATGTATAAATGCATGAAATGCATATGAAATACGTTACTAAAATCTTCTCGGAACGCCATATAAATCAATATGCCTTTCGGATAAACATTATCAAATACGTATTTTTCCGGGACGCATGAACAGAAGATAAGTATAATTCACATGGGGAATCAAGAATATAGGCACCCCTAATATTTCTATGAATAGAGTAATTTATGAAAACCGTACGTTTGCTCGTTTATTCTGTATAATTTGGATCATGCCAAAATGAAAGAAGGGGTAGCCTTAACATACCTGGAGTAGGGAAAACTCTGTATAATATTCTTGAAGATTGCACCGTACTCTTTTGTAACCGCAAAATTTTACGTTGCTACGATTCTAACAATTTTCGTTGGAAACCTTCGTGGATTGAATTTGGAACGCCAAAAATTGGATTGAATCTTTCTTCTGCTCGTGAAGTCTTCAATCAAGCTTCTGTTTCTTTGAAATTTTGGGAACAAATTAAGCTTATGTTCCTTGAAGTCTTTGAACTAGGAAAAATGGAGGAGTATGTCTCTTGTTTAGGATTTTGATGTTTTTTGGTTCTGTTTGTCAAAAATGAATGGAACAAGAACATTTTACTTATTCAATTCCAATATCCTAGAAAGCCACCTAGGACTATATGACTACTTAGTCATTTCTAGATTTGTGGCTTCTTGCCACGTTTTGGGGATGTAATTTATAGATTGTTATCCACTTATTAGTTAACTGGGTAATGTTCCGCTACCCGATAATTAATCAATTACCCGCATAATTTAAAAATTATTTTAAATTACTTAAAATTCTATTTATTCTTAATACACTTTATATATCCCACTATCATAGTCACATGGTACCTTGTATAGTACTAGTCCGTAAATATCGGGTATTAACGCTCGACTCGTATTTTACCCCCACATGCCAAACATGGATGAAAATTCATTTTCTTTGACTTGCTTCCTCTTTCACCTTCACGAATTTATTCATCACTTGTGAAATAGCATAATCCTTAGAATCTCTAAATAATTTTTCACTTGGACTGATGTCAATTACCTTATGACAAAGTCAACATACAATACTACAGGGTGCTATCGTAATTTAATACTGCGAAGCGTAACACATTGTAATATAATACTGCAAGGCGTAACATAATCGTAATATAATATTACAGAGCATAACATCGACGTAATATTGCGGGGTGTAACAAGTTGTACCTCTCCTTTTTGCTCTTGATAAGATTCATCTTGGTCATAACTACCATCATCTTGTGCATAATTCTTTACTCGGGATTGAAATTGTGGATCTTTAGTCCTCTGCTTGTTGACCAAGACATTCACTACCTGCGTAACATGAACTTGCTTAGGAGCTTGGGTTTGATGAAGTTGGGCCTTAGCAAGTTGAGTCATGGTTGTGGTCAATTCGGCAATTTCTTGCCCATGGTCTTGCAAATCTTTATGAATATGGATCATGTTGGGATTAACTTAGGGAACATTAGCTCAGGATTGCCAAGCTGAAGAAGTTTCCGCCATCTCATCAAGAATCTCATATGCCTCCGCATAAGGTACTGTCATAAAATTTTCTCTGACCAATTGACTGACCACATATTGATTCGTAGCATTAATACCACGGTTGAAAATTTGTTGGATCATGTTGTCGGTCATATCATTGTTCGGGCACTCCTTCACCATTGTTCGATATGGCTCCCAAATTTTATGCAAAGGTTCATTGAGATCTTGCTTGAAAGCCAATATTTCATCTCGTAGAGTAGTCATGTGTCCGGAAGATAAAAACTTGGAAATAAAATTTACTGCCAATTCATCCCAAGTATGGATAAAATGATTAGGCAGGCATGATTGTTCCACTCTTGCTATGGGTTATGAAATTTTTCAGCTCTTCATTTAACTTGGGATGTTCGTGATCTCTGCTAGTAGATCTTACCATGAATTTTAAAAATACTGTGGTGAGCTTTCAGGAGTTCAGTTGTTTAGGGTGCGATTGGTTTCCCTCCAACTGTTAGAATTGGATTTGTCTGCTGGTTGGTGGCATCAACTATAGACATGGTGATACTTTAAGTTATAATTAATATGTGAAGATTAAAAGGAATTTAAAATAATAAATACTATAATAATAATATTTTGTAGAAAATGAACGATTGCTTGGGCCTTATGATGAACGCTAAATGGTTTAACCTAAAACTAGATTTATAGGCTAAATCAGTTAAATATATATTTCAAGGCCACAACAATCGATTTGATGTACTTTTTCAAATATAAATAAAAGAAAATTAAATAATCATGGTGAAAAAACCAATAAAAAAAATCAGATGTAGCAAAGGCAAAGAGAAATTCTTATAAAATTGTTTCTTCTCGAAGATCTCCCTTTTCTAAGTAATAGTTCAGTAAGTACTTCCAATGGGATATAAAGTGAGAGAAGTGGGGATCTATATAGTAAGATTTCCCGTAACAGTCCCCCTACTATCTCGCATATTTGCTGCCACCATTACTCGTTTTTTAGGCATGTCATGCCTAGATGATCTGTAACTGCTCTGCAAGTAATGTGTCATCTCTTCTTATTCGGGATTGACCAATTCTTCTTCTTTATTCATACACGTGAGACTATACCAAAAATCTTCTCGTGTTGACTCCTTGGTTGCCTCGATATGAGCAATTCTGATATCAACTATCTCAGCCCAACTGATCTCGACCCATTCTTTAAATGACCTAAAGACCCTCTGATGCATCGATTGTTCCCGTAGACTCAATTTGGCATTGCCCGCTAAGTGTCATCAGTTGATTTGGCCATGTGACATGTCCATTTTTTTACCAATACACCAAGCAAGTTCTAAAAGAATTTCTTATATTTACACAAAATTAATAAATGGATGGCATGTGTTTTTTAGTATATATTAGCTAACGACAGAATGGTTTAAATGACACCTATACTTGTGTCACTTTGTCGTGTCGGTCCTCCTACGTCACTTTTTTCATCCAGACACTTTAACTTGTTTAAACCCTATATTTTAAGCCCCTCTAACCGTGTGTGTATCTCACTTGCTTGACGTGGATGACACATCATATTCTACGTTATTTTTTTTATATTTAATATAGTAAAAATAATTATTATATACCATTTCTTTAAAGAAAAAGAAAAAGAAAATCAATGCCTCCATCTCTTCTATCTTCCCTCAAATTCACAGATTTCTTCTTCCTTGTCCATCTCATATCCCTCTCCATTCTCATCTCCCTTCTCTGTCTCACTATTCCGTCGATGAATAGCCATTTAGGTATTTTTTTTAATTAGGGAGATTAACCAAAAATGGGAAGGGAGAAAGAAGAAGCAAGGTTGGGGGTTCCACGACTAGAAAATACCAAAATTAAATGAAAACAAAAAAAAAATAGTATTTGCTAGCAGAAACGGCCACTTTTAGTAAGGGACTTTTAGGGATTGGATTGTTTTTCTTTGTCTTTTTTTTTTGGGAGGGGAGGAGGGTAGAGGCATAAAAGGGGAGGGGGTGGGGGTGGGGGGCAGTGGAAAAGAAGCGAACAGGGGGGACGAATAGGAGGGGATGTTATTGGGGGTGGGTGGAGGGCAATGGGAAAAAGAAGATATTTACGCTCATTATTCGCGTGAATTACACTCACTTTGTCCAGCTCAACCATTATTTTGTCACATGTGCTTGGTCAACGGTCAGAGGGGTTTAAAACATAAATTTTAAATAAGTTAAATTATCTGTATAAAAAAAAAATGAAGTAGTAGTACCGGCATAACAAAGTGACACAAGTATAAGTGCCATTTAGGCCATTTTGCCAGAAATAATTGAAAACGTTTCTCCACTCTCGCTTTCTTCAATCTCACCAAATCAAGAAAAGCATATGCCTTTTATATCAAGGAGATATTGCAAGTCCTTAGCTTGAAACGAAAAAAGAAAAAAGAAAAAACAAAAGTAGAACGAAAAAGAATCTAAGAAAGTATCCCAAAATCCCTAACTTATATATTCCTCCTCCCCTTGTATTTTTCTTTGTGTTCTGTGCTGTAACCCCAAGCTCCCAATTCTGTGTTTTCTGCTCATTTAATTTATTTCTAATTGATATTTTACAAAATCTGGGTTTCATGGATCAGTCCATTCCTGAAAATTCCCTGTAATTAATTGGCATTTTGGTTGGAAGGTATTGGTTAGATTTGCGAAATCAAGAATTTGAAGTTTTTTCTGGTTGGATCAGCATTAATCAAAATTAGAGTGTCACGTTTATTATCATCAATATTTGCTGTGGGAATGGCTGCACCAAGGAGTATAGTGGTGGATACGGGTCGGTTTGATGAAGAAAAGAGGGTGGATATGTCGTCTGTTGCAGCTGAACTGGATTCGCCAACAGGAAAGAGGTACAAGGAAGGGAAGTTTCCATTGTTAAGGTGGGAATTTGGAGCAGCTTTTGCTGTTATTTTGGTGTTCTCAACAGGCTTGTTTTGCATTTACTTGTCAATGCCAGCTGCACAGTATGCTCAACTTAAGCTGCCTCGTACCATCTCTGATCTCCGCATTCTCAAGTACAGTATTATTTGTCCATGTGTTTGTATTTCCTCATTAATGATCTTTAGGTATTGTGTTTGGAAATTATGGGTTGAAGATGACAGAATTGATTATTTTACTTGTCAAATCAAATGGGAATCTTTCCGTGTAACTATGCTGCATTCTGGGGCAGATAAGCTGCTCTTTTTTCTTAGATATTACTCCCTAGTTCCAATTTACTTGACATAGCTTAATCAGAGTTTAAGAAATAAAGGTAGATTTTTGAGCTCTTGTGGTTTTATACATGCCATAAGATTTGCGTGACTATAAAAGCTTCTTACTAAGGGTAAATGAGAAGTTTAAAGTTAAAGTATTTTTCAAATATAGAAACGTGTCATTCTTTTAGGAACATATTAATAAGGAAATAGTCACATAAAAGGAAACAAAAGGAGTATCGTGTTGTATTTCAGGGAAAATTTTATTCATACTTCAGGTGATTTTATTGTAAATATGCCTTAGTCTGCAAGTTAGTGGTTCTGTTAATCTGAGTTTATAACGTCTTCAAGGAATGGTATAGTCATTTGTGCCCCTCAGTGACTACTGAATGGATTATGAGTTTCTCATTCACCTTAGATTCACCTCTCTTAATACTCTGTGGAGGGTTGTGGCTTCATCTTTGATTCAGACTCTTGTGAGCCTAGATTCACCCTGCCCCCCTCAGTAAGTGATGATATTTAAACAGAGAAAGTAGGGAGAGGCAATATATATTACCCCTTTTTCTGTTGAAGATGTTTAGGGTAGCACGTTTTTCATTTGCTTATGTTTGTTTGAGTTGGTTCAAAAAGAGAAAAGCACACATCATTTTGTTTCAAAAGCTTGGACTCATCGGAAAATATTTTAGAGAAGAGGAGATCACTCTTTAGTTTTCTTATGAAAGTATAAAAGGCAAGAAATACGAGCAAGTAATACTAAGAAAATCAAACAAACTGGATACATATTGACCCTCAAACTTTTGGTTTGGCTCCGGAAATAACTACAATATTTGCCAGGTTGAGTACCAAGTAGAGAAAGTATGCATCGACCCAAGGCTTTGCTCGTGGTAAAAGCACAACGCATGATGTGTGGGTTAGGTGCACGTCACATCATGTGTTCAAACCCTACTTCAGACAAAAACCTTAGTATTTAAGCGGAAAAGGGTTATCCACCAAGTTTCAAACCTTGAGCCGCTGTGGATTACTTGGTTATCCAGAAAAGGAGGGGAAAAAAACAGTAAGTTAGCGTCTAATAGTAGCAGTCTTTCTTACTGGTGGCTATCCTTATTTCTTCATCATCGCCTGCCTGTAATAGTGCTCAATCATATTCATTGAAAACTTTCATGTAATTTCTGTTAATGGTGTTTTCACTTCTAAATTTTGGTAAAAATATTTTGATACGACACTAGATCTCTTGATCTTCTTTATCTTTCCTGAGCCGAGGGTCTACCAAAAACAACCTCTCTACCTTTTCAGGGTAGGGTTAAGATTTGTGTACACACTACCTTCCCCAGACCCCACCTGTGGTTTTATCGATGTTGTTGACACTGGATCTCTTGCTTTGCGAGGTGTGTCCTTATTTTCTCTGCTGGTTCTATTTTTGTGGGAATGTCATGACTCATTAGGTTATTTTGTTTCTTTCAGGGATAACCTCGGAATGTATGCGGAAGTCTACCCGGAAAAATTCATTCTTGGTTACTGCGCAATATACATATTCATGCAGACATTTATGATTCCTGGGACAATTTTCATGTCCTTACTTGCTGGAGCACTTTTCGGCGTTTTTAGAGGGCTTCTCTTGGTTGTCTTTAATGCAACAGCTGGTGCATCATCCTGCTATTTTCTGTCTAAATTGATTGGCAGGCCTATAATTAACTGGATGTGGCCTGAAAAGTTGAGATTTTTCCAGGCAGAGGTCTGTAATCTTCTGAAAGTAATTACTAGTGAAGTGCTACCTATTGCTACTATATTCATCATAGTTCTCAATTTGGTGAACACTAATGTGAAATTTTGTGGTTTCAGATAGCCAAGCGTCGGGATAAGTTGCTCAACTACATGCTTTTTTTGAGAATAACTCCAACATTGCCAAATCTTTTCATCAATTTGGCATCTCCCATTGTGGATATACCATTCCATATTTTCTTTTTGGCCACCACAGTTGGTCTCATTCCAGCTGCTTATATTACAGTAAAGGTAAGTCTTTCTTCTGTTAGTAGTGGTTTCTATCTTCCATTTCTTTTTTTTTCTTTTTTTTTTCTTCTTCCCCTCTATCTCTTCAGCTTTCTTGTCTGTATTTTCTGTTCCTTGAAGTTGTTTTAGACTATTGTGTCCCTGAAGAGATAAAATGTGATCCAATTGTTTGCTGGCAGCTGCCACAGATAATTTGTGACATTTTATGGGAGTGAATGGGGTAGGGGGGTTATCAAGAGTCTTGTTTATTAATTCCCAAAAATAGAAAACTATACTGGATGAATGAACTGAGAAATATAGGGCATAAAAATATGTCAAAATACTCTTTAGTTGAATAATTTGGTGATTGATCCATGCGGCAGATCCCAACTAGTGCAGCCAACTCAGCCTTGGGCAGGACTTGAGGCTGAGCTGGCACATTTTGGTTGAGATGATCTCAGATGCGTCAAAATTGCTTGTGATGTACAACCATTTCATTCTTTTGTATGACTACAACCTCATAAGTGCTACTTTCATTCTTCACTTTGTCAGGCTGGCGTAGCACTTGGGGAACTGAAGTCGGTCAAAGATCTATATGATTTCAAGACGTTGTCTGTGCTTTTCCTCATTGGTGCTCTCATTATTTTACCAACTGTCTTGAAGAGGAAGCGAATATATGAATAGAGTTTTGGACCAGCAGATCACCTTGTAAAGGAACTTTAACATATGTATTACGACTTCACAGCAAATTGGAGAGGCTAGACCGAGGTACATCCCTTCATTTTCCAGTACGGTGGAAAGGCAGTTTCATGTGACTGACAGGTTTTCTTGCCGCAATCAGGAGGGTTGATAAATGTTATAATACTGTGTTCTTCGCCCATTTTTTATGTTAACCATTTGCTCCCTGTGATCGGTTGGAGCCAAAGTGATAGAATATACTACTATTTACTGTAATGCCAAAAGTAACCGACAGTAAATATATTCTGACTGTAAGATGATAACATTATCATTTGCAATTACCTTCTTAGTGGAACACGATGTTGTGAGATCTTCTTATGAATTATTTTTCGATAAATAGATCTATAAACTTTATCAAGATTTGGTCAAATGCAAAGCTGGGAAATGCAGCGACTGGTCAAGGAGCTCGTTACATCCCTTTTATGCTCTAAAATGCTTGTGAAAGATTGTACTCAATTGCTTGTTTTATGGCTGTTCTATTATTATTTGAACGACTTCAAATGATTGAATCGCCACTAATATTATTTGAACAACTTCAAATGATTGAATCACCACTAATATTGAGGTAAAGTGTTTATGCTGTGTCGTACTATTTCCTGAGAATTCAATTCTCAAGGAGAATATGGTTGTGATTTAGGCTAAAATCATTATTCTTAGATGATGCTTTCTCGTTCACAAAGTCAACGGAGTATAATAAGATAAAAATGAAGCTTTTTCTTAGGAATGTAAGTACTATGACCACGTCATATTCTCTTAATTTGACAAGGTGCAATTAAAGTAGTATACATTACACCCCAATAGTTAAGCGTCACGAATCAGGGTATGGACAAAGTATATCTGAAAAACAAGCCAAATATAAAGTTGGTAATATACATTATGTATATAACTAACTCCTTTAAGCCTTTAACCGACTTTGAGCTTCTGAATCACAAGAAGTAGAATTTGAAAAGAAAAAAAAATTGGATTAAAGATCTCTTTTTTGTATAACCAAGAAATCTGAGGCAAAAGGGTTGAAATTCGGTGGACAATGAATCTGTCATTTTATACTTTCCACTTAATACCAGACTTGCGTTGCCCTCGCATACACATCATGCGACCAATGTCTTGGGGCCAAACTGGATTTTAAACTTTCAAGGAGCTATTGTTAAAAAAGGAATAGCAATCTCCTATTGATCTTTGTCACAGTCACTGGCTCCAAGAGCATCTGCCAGGTTGAAATTTAAATTGCCTCTCATTGTTCTGGCTGCCAGTCCTGTATTTCCCTTCTTCATCATAGTTGCAAATTCCCCATAATCTATGCGTCCATCCTGCCAAACCCCCCCAAAAAAAAAAAAATTTAATTAACCAGGGAATCCTCAAAAGCCACTCTTTAAGTTTGGATTCTTGTTGCATTTAACATTCTAGTTATTGGGAATAGTTTCACAATCCTGATTTTTACCTTCTTTGGTCAACTAGCCTAGGGTGTTAGGGGAATAACTAGAGTTGCAAACATGGTCCCAAGGAGGGAGGGTGAGTTGAACTCGAGGGGTTAATTAACACTTCCATGCACATAATTTGTATTTTTATTTGTCCAATTTTGTCCAAAATTGGACAATTCTATTTGCATGAAATATCTTTTGGCATATCCAAATTGATAGGAGTAAGCGGACCCATTATCCACCGAGTTTTACTTGTCTTGAAAGATTTCTCGATTATCAAGAAAAAAGAAACTATCTTTTATAGTCATGAATTATATATCAATTCTTGACAATAAAACACATTAACGTCTTGTAATATCCTAAAAGAGTGGTTTAGAGTTACGGGAACTTACATTATCTATATCAATCTCTTTGATAATATCTTCCAATTTAGCGTCATCAAAGCCAAAATCTAGGCAAGCTTGTTGAAGCTCATCAATGGTGATGTAACCACTACCATCCTTGTCAAAGTAGGAAAATGCAGCAAGAAGATTCTCCTCCCTCTCCATCTTGTTCAAATGCAATGTCGCAGCGATGAATTCACCGTAATCAATAGTGCCATTGTTGTCAAAGTCAGCCTACAGAAAACATTGTGGCCATGTCATTTGCCACTTATGTGAATGGACTATAATCAGATAACTAATCCTGCCCTTATCTACTGAACAAATACTACAAAAGAAATTTTATGAATAGTCGATATGGAGTTAAATAAAGAGTCGGAATAAAGAACAAGTACCGCAGTCATCAAGGCCCTGATTTCGGACTCCGTTAGATCAGATCCTACTCTTTTCAAACCATGTTTTAGTTCCTCATACGTGATTGTTCCAGAGTTGTCTGTGTCAATCATCTTGAATAATTGCTTTAGGCCGCCTATCTCTTCTTCTGAAAGCCTTTCTGCTATGACCTGTTTATAAAGTAATATAAACAGAGAAATTGACTAAGCATACTTCATGTATTATAGAGTAATTGACTCATAAAAGAAAGTTTTTAGTTTTGTTTGGTCCCAAGAATCTCAAGTGAATTCCTTGCTGAATCATGCAGAAATAGGCAATATACTTGATGGCACCAGGTTTTTCAATATGAGTTGCATATATTTCAGATTGCATGATCTCTTCTACAATATCAAATACACATTAAAGTCCAAATTTTCATGATTCTCTTTTTTAGCTCATTAATTGAAAACAAACACCGAGTGTAACGACCCGGCAGGTCGTTTTGAGAGTTATAACCTTGTTTCCCCCATTTATGTTTCTTTTATGCTTTACCGTTGTTATGTGTCTTACCGGGTTGGTTGTTTCGGGTCCGGAGTGGTTTCGGAGTGAATTGAGACACTTAGACTCTTAATTGGAAGCTTAAGTTGGAAAAGTCGACCGGAAGTCGACTTGTGTCTAAACGACATCCGATTTGAATTTTGATAGTACTGTTAGCTCCGTTAGGTGATTTTGGACTTAGGAGCGCGTTCAGAATATGATTTGGAGGTCCGCAGTAGAATTAGGCTTGAATTGGTTGAAATTTTAGATTTTGTGATAGCATCCCAGGAAGCTCAAATCTATTCAAGGACAATGATGAAGTTTTGGAATCTCAAATAGGTCCATTAACAAGATCTCAAGCTAAAAAGTTGCAAAACAAGGTCATTAGACTTCAGGAGCGATCAAAGAAGGTGTTAGTTGGGAGGAAGAGCTTAAGGATAAATGATATGAGTTATCTAGGTATTATAATTATTTTATGGCCCAAATTCATGTCCAAGAAGAAGTGGATTAGATCCTAAGAAACATCCTCTGAAGAATGTCCAAATCAGACCGTTGTTGGACCAATTTGGCACCTAAAATGTGTCCAAACTTGCAGCCCATGAAGTTCTATATAAAGCCACGTTTTTATAGCATAAAAAGGACTTACTTGATGTCCAAGAAGGGTACAATAGTCGTGCTAGATATTGAGTGCAAGTTGGTGCCAAGTTGCTTGCAAATTTCCTTCAATATTTCCAAGATTTTCAAGATTCTATCCAAGATTGGCTTGGGACTTATTTCCATATATTATGGAACTATATGTATTGCTTTCCTAGTTAGTTAAGGTTATGTTTTCCTTTTACTAAGATTTTTGGAATTACATTCCAAGAATGACTTGGTTTTTGGTTCCTAGTATTTTTCTTTTCCTAAGGTAGTTGGACTTGTTGTCCAAAGTTGTTTAGGACTTTATTTCCTTATTTTTTTAGCCTTAATTTTGTGACCCCCTCCTACCTATACAAGAGGTGTCTTATTTGTTTTTAGACTTAGATTATTATAGACAGTATCAATAAAGATTGTGAGATTTTTCTTGCACTCTTGTGTGTGGCTACTCTCGGATTTATTCTTCAACCTTCAAGACTCAACTTAAGGTGGTAAGATTAAATTCTTTCGAAATCTTAAATCAATTCTAGGTATTCAAGAAAGGTGATAAGCTTAGGCTTATAGTTGTTCTTGTTATTCTAAAGAGTCGGGTTTCACAATCTATCTCTTGTTTTTAAATCTCTACCAAAGGCGTTTAGTTCATCGTTAGCTAATTGTTGTTGTTAGGATTCAACTTCAAGAATAGACTTCTTGAATGCAAGAAACTCTTTCTTGAATTCAATCTATCTTTAATTTTTCATCTTTTTTTATTTCTTTATTCCCTATTAGCTTCCGCATATTTCTTGATTTGCTTGTTTTTCCTTTAGTAATTCCCGGGCCCCTATTGTGTTGTTATCATTTTTGCGAGCAGTTGAAATTTTGATATCGGGGTCGAATTGGATTTTCGGAAGTTGGAGTAGGTTAGTGGTGTCATTTATGACTTGTGTGCAAAATTTGAAGTCAATCGGACGTGGTTTGATAGGTTTCGATATCGTTTGCGAAATTCGGAAGTTTAGAAATTCTTTAGGCGTGAATCCGAGTATAATTTGGTGTTTTGTTGTTTTGAGTGATTCGAAGGTTCGAATAAGTTCGCATGGGGTTATATGACTTGTTGGCATGTTTGGTTGAGGTTCCAAGGGCCTTTGTTGAAATTCGGGAGGTTTCGGACTTGGTTTTGGAATTGAATGAACAACTGAAGTGTTGTTGTTGCTGGTGTAATCGCACCTGCGGAGTGGGAACCGCAGGTGTGAGTCCGCGGAAGTGAAGAAGGAGGCGCAGAAGTGGCCAAGGGAGAGCTAGGCAGAAGCCGTAGGTGCGAAGACTTTCCCGCACCTGCAAGGGTCGCAGAAACGGAGAGCTGGGCGCATGTGCGATTGTTGGCTGCAGGTGCGATGGATTCCCACACCTGCGATAGGCGCAGATGCGGTCATGAAGCCACAAGAGCGAAGTCTAGGATTTTAAGTGAAATCCGCACCTGCGATGGAATTTCCGCAGGTGCCCCGTAACAGAAGCAACAAGAGGTCCGCATGTGAGGTTTTGCCGGGCAGATCCTTAAATAGAAGACTTCGAGATTTTTCACCATTTTCATCATTTTTGAGCTCGGGTTTTGAGGATTTTGAGAGGCATTTCGAAGTAATCACTAAGGTAAGTTCCTGCTGTTGCGGAGTGGGAACCGTAGGTGCGAGTCCGCGGAAGCGAAAAAGGAGCCGCAGAAGCGGCCAAGGGCGAGCTGGGCAGAAGCCGCAGGTTCGAAGACTTTCCTGCACTTGCGAGGGTCGCAGAAGCGGACAGTTGGGCGCAAGTGCGATCGTTGAGCGCAGGTGCGATGGATTCCGCACCTGCGATAGGCGCAAATGTGGTCATGAAGCCGCAGGAGCGAAATCTGGGATTTCAAGTGAAATCCGCACCTACGATGGACTTTCTGCAGGTGCGGCGTCGCAAAAGCGACAAGAGGTCCGCATGTACGGTTTTGCTGGGCAGAACCTATAAATAGAAGACTTCGAGACTTTTCACCATTTTCGTCATTTTTGAGCTCGGAATTGGGGATTTTGAGAGGGATTTCGAAGTAATCACTGAGGTAAGTTCCTTGTGCCTATTTATCTTCAATAATGGTGTTTCCCCATTGATTTTACACCTAGTTGGTGAGGTTTTTAGATGAGATTTGGGAGATTAGGGCTTAAAAATTGGAGAGTGAATTTTGGGGTTTTGGAGGGGCAAATGAGGTCGGATTTTGATAAATTTGGTATGGTTGGACTCGTGAGTGAATGAGATTTCGGGTTTTGTGACTTTCGTCGGGTTTCGAGACGTGGGCCCGGGGGGGAGGGGGGTCGAGCCGATTTCGGATTTTAGGCTATATTTTAGTAGTTTTCTTGTGGAATTGATCCTTTTAGCCTATATTGTTTATCTGGTGCTGTTTTTGGCTAGATTTGAGGCATTTGGAGGCTTATTCGAGAGGCAAGGGCATTACGGAGTTGGATTTCTGCGCAGTTGAGGTAAGTAACAGTCTTAAATCTGGTTTTGAGGGTATGAAACCCGAAATTGGTATGACGTGATCAATTGAAGGTGACACACATGCTAGGTGACGGGCGTGTGAGCGTTCACCGTGAGGGATTGTGACTTGGTCCGTACCGTGAGACTATAAAGTCGAATAGCCCATTGTTATTACCCATTTTTCCTTGTCTTTTAGCAATTTTAGAACCATGCTTAGGACATATGATATCACTGTTGGGACCCGTAGCGGTCGTATACTTGTTGAATTGACTTCTAATTGATGTCTTGTACTCGGTCACCGTCTTACTTGTGTACCATATCTCCGTTTTGTCTCATTTCTTATTAATGCTTGTTGTATTCTCTGTTTGGGTTGAATATTATGATTTCTGTGAGCGCGAGAGGCTGGAGAGGTTAGTGACTGAGATAGGGCCTCAGTGCTGAGCTGTGAGCAATGTGAGGTATATGGATCAGGTTGCACGCCGTAACAAGCCTTCGGGCTATATATATATTATGGATTAGGTTGTACCCCGCAACAAGCCTTCGGGTTATACATATATTATGGATCGGGTTGCATGACGCAACAAGCCTTAAGGCTACTTATAAATATTATGGATCGGGCTGCACGTCGCTTCAATATAACGCTTGGGCTAAAGTAGCCCCTCCGGAGTCTGTACACCCCTAGTAAGCACATGTACCTATTGAGAGTGAGTATTAAAGGCTGAGAGCCGAGTGCATGACCTGTTGAGATGAGTTGAGTGACTATTACCTTGAGAGGCTATACTTGTTTTTAAATCATTGATGCACTTAGCTGTTAGCTGTTAAATTTCTGAAAGATTTATATCTGGTTTACTTGAGCTCGAACTGATTTGACTTAACTGCCGGGTTTGAAAACATGTTCACTCTTTACTAAAAACTTCTGAAATGAACTGTATTTACATAGCTCGTCATGGCTTCTCAGTTCCTTATTTATTTGTGTTACTTACTGAGTTGGTTGTATTCACGCTACACCCTGCACTTCATATGCAGATCCAGGTGTGTCCAGTCATAAAGGGTGTTGATATCGTGCGTAGCTGATTATTGGAGACTTACGAGGTAGTTGTCGGCGTCCGCAGTCCTTGTCTCTCCTTTCTTATTATCTTTTCTCTCTTGTATTGGCATTTGGCACAGACTGTTGTAGACTCTATCTCTAGACTGGTTGTTAGATGCTCATGACTTAGTGACACCCCGATGTCGGGCTATTATTCCGCACTTGTGTTTTGAGTTTTACCCCGTTGTTATGTAAACCTCCGGTTAATTTAATTGTCTTAGTTCATTTTTGTCATATATTGAAAGCATATTGAAAATGTCGGCTTGCCTAGTTCCACGATAGGCGTCATCACGACGGGTTAGGTATTTGGGTCATGACAAGTTGATATCAGAGCTTAGGTTACATAGATCTCACGGGTCATGAGCAGGTTTAGTATAGTCTTGCAGATCGGTATGGAGACGTCTGTACTTATCTTCGAGAGGCTGCAGGACCCTTAGGAAAACTCCACATTCTTGAACTTTGTCGTTTGAATCTGTTAATTCTGGTAACTAAACATTTGTTGTTTCATTCTCTCACAGATGGTGAGGACTCGTACTATTGGGCAGGATGGACAACCACCAGTACCACCAGCCAGGGCCGCCAGAGGCCGATGTCGCGGTAGAGGTCGTGGTACGGGAAGAGGTGCAGCCCGCAGAGCAGCTGGGGCAGTACCTGCAGATTCACTATTTGCCCAAGAGTAGAACTAGGTCCCAATTGTGGAGGTACTAGCGGGACCAGCTCAGGCACCACGCCCATCGTGATTCCTGGCCTTCAAGAGGCCTTAGCTCAGATTCTGACCGCGTGTAACGGCCTTGCTCAGGCGGTCTCTATTTCGACGGCCGCAACCACTTCCTAGGCCGGGGGAGACACTCAGACTCCTTTCGCCCACACACCTGAGCAGGTAGTACAGGGACTCCATACACTGGGGGCACCCCCAGCCCAGTCGATTGTAGCTACTCAAGACTATGTGGTTCCTGTTATTCCTGAGGGATGAGCAGCGTAGATTGAAGAGGTTTGGAAGACTCCAACCTCCATCTTTCAGTGGTGTAGACAGAGAGGATGCCAAGGGCTTCTTGGAAAGGTGTCAGATGATACTCTGTACAACAGGTATTCTTGAGACCAATAGGGTCACGTTCACTACCTTTCAGTTCTCTGGGGCTGCAATCAGTTGGTGGGAGGCTTACAAGAGGTGTAGGTCGGTCGGCGCAACACCCATTACCTAATAGCAGTTCTCCGTTATCTTTTCTGGAGAAGTTCGTGCCTCAGTCCCGCAGAGAGGAGCTGCGCAAATAGTTTGAGCAGCTTCGTCAGGGTGATATGTCTGTGATGCAGTATGAGATGCGATTCTCGGAGTTGATCTGTCATGCTATCTGGTTGGTTCCCACAGAAAGCGAGAGGATCAAGAGGTTTATAGATGGCCTCACTTATCAGATGCGATTGCTTATGACCACAGAGAGAGTCTGGTGCTACTTTTGATGAGGTTGTCGACATTGCTTGTCAGATTGAGATGGTCCGCAGTAAGGAGAGGGTTGAGAGGGAGGCCAAGAGGCCTCGTGGACAAGGTGGATTTAGCGGTGCTCCTTCTGGAGGTCAGTTCTAGCACGGTAGAGGTCGTCCTTTTGGACATGCTCAGACGGCTCGCCCAGTTCACTATGGTGCATCATTTGGCCATGGTTCTCACAGTTATCAGCAGGGCCGTTTATCTCTTGGTGCCCTTACAACGCAGAGTTCGTCCCGTGCTCCATCGGGTCAGGGTTCATCTATGCTAGGTCCTTCTGCCAGTTATCCCAGTGCTCGGGGCTCCCTTCAGTCCTCAACACCAGCACATGGGAATTGCTATGACTGTGGGGAGTTTGGTCACATGAGGAGGGAGTGTCCCCGTATAGTGGGAGGTCCCGATCCACAAAGGAGCCATTCTATGTCATCAGCATCAGTTCCTCCACCACCCGCTCAGCCAGCCCGGGGTGGAGCCTAGTCAGCTAGGGGTCACCCGAGAGGGGGAGGCCAATCAGGGGGTGCATTTCCATGCGCTCCCTGCCAAACCAGATGTCATTGCTTCAAATGTTGTGAGTACATGTATTGTCTCAGTTTGCCACAGAGATGCCTCTGTATTATTTGACCCCGGTTCCACTTATGCATATATGTCCTCGTATTTCGCTCATTTTTTGGATATGCCCCGTGAGTCTTTAGTTTCATCTGTTCATGTATCTACTCCTGTGGGCGATACTATTATAGTGGATCGAGTATATCGGTCATGTGTGGTGACTATTGGGAGTCTAAAGACCAAAGAAGATCTTTTGCTGCTTAGTATGGTCGATTTTGATGTGGTGATATTGGGTATGGATTGGTTGTCTCCATGTCATGATGTTCTAGATTGTCATGACAAGACGGTGACGTTGGCGATGCCGGGTTGCAGAGGGTTGAGTGGAGCGGCTCTATAGATTATGTTTTCAGTAGAGTGATTTCATACTTGAAGGCTCAGCAGATGGTTGAGAAGGGTTATATATCCTATCTGGCTTTTGTGAGGGATGTTAGTGCAGAGGCCCCCGCCATTGATTCTGTTCCTGTGGTGCGTGATTTTCCGGACGTGTTTCCTGCAGACCTGTCGGGCATGCCGCCTGACAGGGATATTGACTTCGGTATTGATTTGGTGCCGGGCACTCAGCCATTTCTATTCACTATATCGTATGGCACCGGCGGAGTTGAAAGAGCAGTTCAGGAACTCCTTGATAAGGGGTTTATTCGGCCTAGTGTGTCACTTTGGGGTTCACCGGTTCTATTTTTAAAGAAGGGTTGTTCTATGAGGATGTGCATTGATTAAAAGTAGTTGAACAAAGTCACAGTCAAGAACAAGTATCCTTTGCCACGTATTGATGATCTATTTGACCAGCTTCAGGGAGAGAGGGTGTTCTCTAAGATTGATTTGAGGTTAGGGTATCACCAGCTAAAGATTCGGGATTTGGATATTCTTAAGACAACTTTCAGGACCCGATATGACCATTATGAGTTCCTTGTGATGTCTTTTGGGACGACCAATGTCCCAGCAGCGTTCATGCATTTGATGAACAATATGTTTTAGCCTTATTTGGACTCGTTCGTTATTGTATTCAGTGATGACATCCTGGTGTACTCTCATAGCCAGGAGGAGCATGCCCATCATCTGAGGATTGTGTTACAGAGATTGAGGGAGGAGAAGCTCTATGCAAAGTTCTCCAAGTGTGAGTTTTGGATCAGTTCAGTGGCGCTCTTGGGGCACGTGGTGCCCAGTAAGGGTATCAAGTGGATCCAAAGAAGATTGAGGCGGTACAGAGTTGGCCCAGACCATCCTCAACAACGGAGATTCAGAGCTTTCTTGGGTTGGCGGGCTATTACCGTCATTTTGTTGAGGGTTTCTCGTCTATTTCATCGTCGTTGACCAAATTGACCAAAAAGGGTGATTCATTCAGGTGGTCGGATGAGTGTGAGGAGAGCTTTCAGAAGCTCAAGACTGCTTTGACCACGACTCCTGTTCTAGTTCTGCCATCAGCTTCTAGTTCTTACACAGTGTATTGTGATGCCTCGCGAATTAGTATTGGGCGTGTTCTGATGCATGAGGGTAGAGTGATTGCTTATGCTTCGCGCCAGTTGAATACCCATGAGAAGAACTATCATGTCCATGATCTTGAGTTAGCAACTATTGTTCACGCCTTGAAGATTTGGTGGCACTATTTGTACGGGGTTCATAGATCTACACTGATCACCGGAGTTTGCAGCATCTGTTCAAGGAGAAGGATCTTAACTTGCGTTAGCGGAGGTGGTTGGAGCTTCTTAAGGACTAAGATATAACCATTTTGTACCATCCTGGGATGGCCAATGTGGTGGCCGATGCCTTGATTTGTCGCACGGAGAGTTTGGGGAGCTTAGCATATCTTCTAGCAGCAGAGAGACCATTAGCATTAGATATTCAGGCCCTAGCCTGCTTGTCAGATTGGATATTTCGGAGTCGAGTCGGGTATTGGCTTGTGTGGTCTCTGTGTCTTCTCTTTATGATCGTATCACGGAGTGTGAGTATGATGACCCCCATCTGCTCGTCCTCCAGGACAGGGTTCGCGAGGTGATGCTAGAGATATGACAATTAGTGATGACGGGGTGTTGAGGATGCATGGTCGGACATGTGTGCCAAATGTAGATGGGCTACGGGAGTTGATTCTTGAGGAGGCCCACAACTTGCGGTATTCCATCCATCCTGGCGCCGCGAAGATGTACTTGTATTTGAGACAACACTATTGGTGGAGGAGGATGAAGAAGGATATAGTTGGGTTTGTGGCTCGGTGTCTCAATTGTCAGCAGGTTAAGTAAGAGCATTAAAGACCGGGTGGCTTGCTTCAGAGGTTAGAGATCCTAGAGTGGAAGTGGGAGCGGATCACCATGTATTCCGTAGTTGGGCTCCCACGGACTTCGAGGAAGTTCAATGCTATATGGGTGATCGTGAATCGACTGACCAAGTCCGCGCACTTCATTCAAGTTGGTACTACTTATTCTTCAGAGTGGTTGGCTGAGATCTACATCCGAGAGATTGTTTGCCTTCATGGTGTCCCAGTTTCCATCATTTCAGATAGAGGCACACAGTTTACATCGCAGTTTTGGAGGATCGTGCAGCGAGAGTTGGGTACTCAGGTTGAGTTGAGCACATCCTTTCACCCTCAGACGGACAGACAGTCCAAGTGCACTATCCAGATATTGGAGGACATGTTACGCGCTTGTGTTATTGATTTTGGGGGTGCATGGGACCAGTTTCTACCGCTCCTGGAGTTTGCATATAACAACAGTTATCAAAAGTCGAGCATTCAAATGGCACCGAGCATTCAGATGGCACCGTACGAGGCTTTATATGAGAGGCGGTTTAGATCTCCGGTGGGATGGTTTGAGCGGGGCGAGGCTAGGCTCTTGGGTACAAACTTGGTGCATGATGCATTAGACAAGGTGAAATTGATTCAGGAGCGGCTTCACACGACACAGGAAGGTCCGTGATGTGTCTTTCATGGTCGAGGAAAAGATTCTGCTGAAGGTATCACCGATGAAGGGTGTTATGAATTTTGGGAAGAGGGGCAAGTTGAGCCCTCGGTTCATTGGGCCTTTTGAGGTACTCCAGAGGATTGGGGAGGTGGATTACAAGCTTGCCTTGCCACCTAGCTTGTCGAGTGTGCATCCATTGTTTCATGTTTCTATGCTCCGGAAGTACGTCGGTGATCCGTCTCGTGTTTTGGATTTCAGCACGGCTCAGTTGGATGGTGACTTGACTTATGATGTAGAGCCGATGGCCATTTTGGAGCGGCAGGTTCGAAGGTTGAGGTCTAAGGATATAGCTTCAGTGAAGGTGCGGTGGAGAGGTCAGCCTGTGGAGGAGGCTACTTGGGAGACCGAGCGGGAGATGCGAAGCAGATATCCACACCTATTTGAGACTCCAGGTATGTTTCTAGACCCGTTCGAGGACGAACGTTTGTTTAGGATAGGGAGGATGTAACGACCCGGCCGATCGTCTTTTCGAGAGTTATAGCCCAATTTCCCCCATTTCTGTTTCTTTTGTGTTTTATAATTGTTATGTGTATTACCAGGTTGGTTGGTTCGGGTCCAGAGTGGTTTCGGAGTGAATTGAGACACTTAGTTTCTTAATTGTAAGTTTAAGTTAGAAAAGTCGACCGGATGTCGACTTGTGTGTAAATGACCTCAGATTTGAATTTTGATGGTTCTGTTAGCTCTGTTAGGTGATTTTGGACTTAGGAGCGCGTCCGAAATATAATTTGGAGGTCCGCAGTAAAATTAGGGTTGAATTGGCGAAAGTTGAGATTGCGATTTCTGCCGTCAGTGAAAATTTTGATATCGGGGTCGAATTGGTTTTTCGGAAGTTGGAGCAGGTTCGTGGTGTCATTTACGACTTGTGTGCAAAATTTGAGTTCAATTAGACGTGGTTTGATAGGTTTGGCGTCGTTTGTAGAATTCGGAAATATAGAAGTTCTTTAGGCTTGAATCCGGGTGTTATTTGGTGTTTTGATGTTGTTTAGAAGGATTCGAAGGTTCGACTAAGTTCGCATTGGATTATATGACTTGTTGGCATGTTTGGTTGAGGTCCCGGGGGACTCGGGAGGAATTCGGGAGGAATTCGGGAGGTTTCAGACTTGGTTTGGAATTGAATGAGTAGCTGAATTGCTGCTGTTGCGGAGTGGGAACCGTAGGTGCGAGTCCGCGGAAGCGAAAAAGGAGCCGCAGAAGCGGCCAAGGGCGAGCTGGGAAGAAGCCGCATGTTCGAAGACTTTCCTGCACTTGCGAGGGTCGCAGAAGCGGACAGTTGGGCGCATGTGCGATCGTTGGGCGCAGGTGCGATGGATTCTGCACCTGCGATAGGCGCAAATGTGGTCATGAAGCCGCATGAGCGAAATCTGGGATTTCAAGTGAAATCCGCACCTGCGATGGACTTTCCGCAGGTGCGGCATCGCAAAAGCGACAAGAGGTCCGCATGTACGGTTTTGCTGGGCAGAACCTATAAATAGAAGACTTCGAGACTTTTCACCATTTTCGTCATTTTTGAGATCGGAATTGGGGATTTTGAGAGGGATTTCGAAGTAATCACTGAGGTAAGTTCCTTGTGCCTATTTATCTTCAATAATGGTGTTTCCTCACTGATTTTACACCTAGTTGGTGAGTTTTTGAGATGAGATTTGGGAGATTAGGGCTTAAAAATTGGAGAGTGAATTTTGGGGTTTTGGAGGGGCAAATGAGGTCGGATTTTGATAAATTTGGTATGGTTGGACTCATGAGTGAATGGGCTTTCGGGAGTTTTGGCTTTTGGTCGGGTTTCGAGACGTGGGCTCGGGGGACTGGGTCGAGCCGATTTCGGGTTTTGGGTTATTTTTTTGTAGTTTTCTTGTGGAATTAATCCTTTTAGCCTATGTTGATTATCTCGTACTGTTTGTGGCCAGATTCAGGGCATTTGGAGGCCGATTCGAAAGGCAAGGGCATTTCGAAGTAGAATTTATGTGCGGTTGAGGTAAGTAACAACCTTAAATCTGGTTTTGTGGGTATGAAACCCGAAATTTGTATGACGTGATCAATTGGAGGTGACACACATGATAGGTGACGGGCGTGTGAGCATGCACCGTGAGAGTTTGTGACTTGATCCGTCCCGTAAGACTATAAAGTCGAATAGCCCATTGTTATTATCTGTTTTCCTTGTCTTTTAGCAATTTGACTGCCTTTGATGTTAGAAACCATGCTTAGGACATATGATATAACTGTTGGGACCTGCAGCGGTCGTATACTTGATGAAATGATTGCTAATTGTTGTCTTGTACTCAGTCACCGTCTTACTTGTGTATCATATCTCCTTTCTCTCTCATTTCTTGTTAATACTTGTTGTATTCTCTATTTGGGCTGAATATTATGATTTCTGTGAGCGCTAGAGGCTGGAGAGGTTAGTGACTAAGATAGGGCTTGAGTGCCGAGTTGTGAGCTATGTGAGGTATATGGATCGGGTTGCACGCCGCAACAAGCCTTCGGGCTATACATATATTATGGATCGGGGTGCACGCCGCAACAAGCCTTAAGGCTATATATATATATATATATATATATATATATATATATTATAGATCGGGTTTCACGCCGCAACAAGATTGGATCGGGCTGCACGCCGCAGCAGTATAGCGCTTGGGCTGAAGAAGCCCCTCCGGAGTTTGTACACCCCCAGTGAGCGCAGGTACCTGTTGAGAGTGAGTATTGAGGGCTGAGAGCCGCGTGCATTAGCTATTAAGATGAGTTGAGTGACTGTTGCCTTGAGAGGCTGTACTTGCTTTTAAATTATTGTTGCACTTAGGTGTAATCTGTCGTTCTTGTGCAATTTCTGAAAGATTTATATCTGGTTTACTTGAGCTCGAACTGATTTGACTTAAACTGGCGGATTTGAAAACATGTTCACTCTTTACTAAAAACTTGTGAAATGAACTGTATTTACATAGCTCGTCACGGCTTCTCAGTTCCCTTATTTATTTGTGTTACTTACTGAGTTGGTTGTATTCACGCTACACCCTGCACTTCATATGCAGATCCAGGTGTGTCCAGTCATAGAGGGTGTTGATCTCGTGCGTAGCTGATTATTGGAGACTTACGAGGTAGCTGTCGGCGTCCGCAGTCCTTGTCTCTCCTTTCTTATTATCTTTTCTCTCTTGTATTGGCATTTGGCACAGACTGTTGTAGACTTTGTCTCTAGACTGGTTGTTAGATGCTCATGACTTAGTGACACCCCGATGTCGGGCTATTATTCCGCACTTGTGTTTTGAGTTTTACCCCGTTGTTATGTAAACCTCCGGTTAATTTAATTAGTTCATTTCTGTCATATACTGGAAGCATATTGAAAATGTCGGCTTGCCTAGTTCCACGATAGGCGTCATCACGACGGGTTAGATACTTGGGTCGTGACACCAAGTTTCAAATTCCCGAATGATAACGCACTTGGGAAACCCCAAACAGCAGATGATAAAGCTGTTTTTAGGTACCGTGTGCAGAACAACATCCAAATTCCATTCCTATGATCCAAATTCCATTCCTTTTGAGGTTGAACAGATCATAAAATAGAGTTAGCATGTTGATCCATTCACAAGTGAAATTATCTTGACAACAGACGAACACAAACAACTTGCATATCTACATATGATCCATAATCCACATAAAGAGGCCAAGTTAATAACCCGCCATATCTTTATACCACTGCTAGTGCTGCAATACTTATGTTTCTATTCAAATCTAAGAATCTCGGCATATGAGGCATCAAATATACTAAAGAAGAACAGAAAATTACAGCTAAAAAGCTAACTGAGAGAAAAAGAAGGCAACAACAACAACAAGAAATCTAGTAAAAGAATACTCACTCGCAAAGCCATCTTCTTGAGTTTGTTCATATCACAGAACTGCTTTAGGCGCGATAAAACTGCAGAACTCAAGGGTCTGTCTGGAGCAACATTGTCGTCCACAATCCAAGGATGACCTAAACAATGAACAAATTAAAGAAACACGCTGAGGATGAAATTATATATTGATTTTGCAATTTCCTTTAAAAGCTTAACACACATAGAACTTGATGCGCAGTTATTCGTGCTCTAGGATCCCTGGTGAGCATCTTCTTTACCAAATCTTTTGCACTATCTGAAATGTGAGGCCAAGGTTCTGAATCAAAATCTATCTTTCCTTTCAATATCTGTCGGAAGATACCATTGTCCGTCTCTGCAAGCCAAAACGAGAAAAGAAAATCAAGGAATTAAATAAAATAGAGAGAAGTAGACAATCAGCTTGATCTTCCTGTCTAATAAAGAAAGAAGATACAAAATTACCAACAATACAAAATTTACCAGCCCAGAAAGGCGGAACCCCACATAATAAGATGTAAAGGATGACACCGGCACTCCAGACATCTATTTCAGGCCCATAGAATTTGTGCAACACTTCAGGAGCAACATAATAAGGACTTCCTACAACATCTGAGTGATACTGCCCTGCAAAAAAATAAAAGATAATTTATGTTGTTAGAGCACATTCAAATAGTTCAATATCACACCACAATCACAGAAGATCAGCTAAAATTGATTGAATCATACATTGAAAGGGAACAATGCCGAGACTGAGTTAACACAAAGTTCATAAAGAAATTTATATTTGGTTAAATGTTATGTAGTTGACTTTATGTCCCTATTGTTTATCTCACTAAAGGGTTCCTTTCTCCAGAATTTCCATTACATTGCTAATTTGCATATGAGCTTTTGCTCCAATGACATCTCAAAACATGCATTTAACAAGAAGTCATAGGGAAAATTCCGATTCTAAAATGGGACAAAGTGAAAACAGGACATGATCACCAAAGAATAATAGGTGCTCTTGGATTTCTTAAGCAAATTTAATTTTAGATGAACGACATATGATGCATTACAGGAAGGAGCGAGTTCTATGATATCTGATAGAAGGTGAATGGCAGAGTTCAATCAACCAAATAAACCGATGGGAGACACGAAGGCAAAGAGATCAAATTAATTTGTAATGGCAAATCAGCATTAGAAGAAGAAAAGTATGATGGAAACGAACCAGGTTTATAGAAAATAGACAAGCCAAAATCAGTAGCCTTAAGCTTGGCATCTTCATGAGAGGTATCAAAGAGGAAATTCTCAGGTTTGAGATCTCTATGCATGACACCAAGAGAATGACAAGCCTCCACAACCTTAACAATTGTGTTCATCAATTGTGCTGCTTTCTTCTCTGTAAAATGTCCTTTTTGAACAATCCTATCAAAAAGCTCCCCACCTTTACACAATTCCATAACAATATGGACAAACAGATTGTCCTCGTATGTCCCTTTAATCCTCACTACATAAGGGTGTTCAGATAAATGATGCATTATCTGTATCTCTCTCCACACATCCTCATAATCTTCCCTGCATAATAGCTTCCTTTTTGGGATTGATTTGCACGCATATTCAACCCCTGTTGCATTTTCTATGCATTGGTATGTTGTCCCAAATTGGCCTTGCCCTAGTTTCTTCCCAAGAGTGTACTTTTCCCCTATTCTTGCTGTTTCGTATGGGAGGACATTCTGAGATGCCCTTGTTGTTGGACCTTTCTTCATTTCTGTTGTCATCTCCATTGCAATGTTTTGGTATTTTCTTGATCTTTGTTAATGGGTTTCTGGCGTGGAATGCGGTGCCTATAGTTGACTTGCGTTGGGGTCGTGTTATTTATTGTGGAAGGCAGTTAAGGTGGGAGTCACGTCCCATTGTCAATCACTATATTCTTTGTTTTTTCTCCTATTTGCATGTGAGGTAGGTAACAAATAAAAAGGTTTTACTTGTATACTTAAAATATCTAAAGAACGGTAGACTATTTAAATAATTTTGGATCAGAAACATTTTTTATATGAGAAAATGTGAAAGTCTAATTTTCGTATCGGAATGGGTATTCGGATTTTGTAAAATTTGACGGGTTCCGAGGTGCGGGCCCGGGGTGGACTTTTGGGTCGATTTTTTTAAATTTGTAAAGAGTGAAACTTTATTATTCGGAATAGTTCCTTATACGTTTTATGTGTACTTTGAAGTTGTTTTAATTCATTTTCAGCCGTCCGGAGGTCTTTTCATCCGAGAAGTTCATTTTGGAGTATCGGGTTGTCATCTTCGAGGTAAGTATCTTGCCTAACCTTGTGTGGGGGAATTTCCCCTAAGGATTTGAGTCTTCTATGCTGATTGTAGCCCATGTACGCGAGGTGACGAGTGCGTACCCGGACTTATTTGCAAATAGGTTGGCCTTTTAGGATTCTTAGGTCCTTATACGCCTGTGTATGAAGCTGTAATTGCTATGAGTGCGTTCTCGATTGCTAATTTCATCCAACTGCTTAAATATGACTGAATATTTTACCTCTTTTACTATCATGCTATATTTTCTTCATAAACTGCCTAATTGACTAGAATTAGTATTACTTGCCCTGTAATTGTTTAGCAGTAATTGAAATGTCTATACGTTGGTGTCAAACATGCATGTGAGTCGTATATTGTGTTTTATATGATTTTCCCTTAAGTGCTACTTAGGTTTAGCTAGATAATTATCCATGTTGATGGTATTTCCTTGGTGTCGCCTATTACTGAGCATTGGTTCAAGCTGGGTTTCATTCTGTGAAGCTAATTGTTTTAAGCGAGATTGGTTATAGCTATTTCCCTTGTCGGGATGATTTGGTTTCTTATTTTTGACTTGAATATTGTGGATTCGTTGTTATGTCTTGTTTCTCTCTAGTTAAGCTGTGTTCTTTACACTCATTATTTCCTTTCGGTGGTTATTCCTTGTGAATGCGTTCTACTGTGCTAGTGACTTAAGTTCTTGATTTGATTGGCCGTCGTACATATCATTTCTATCTTTTGTTGCCTTGTGAGTATTGTGGCGATGTACGATGTTTCTGTCTTGTTGTGGTTGCTATTTTTGTTGTACTGCATTGCATATTTAAATTGGGACTACGGACGTATTCCGGAAGCTTTCCCCTTGTACTGTATTGCATATTTAAATTAGGACTACAGACGTATTACGGGAGCTTTCCCCTTGTACTGCATTGCATATTTAAATTGGGACTACAGACGTATTCCGAGAGCTTTTCTCCTGTACTGCATGACAAATTCTGAGCTACGAACGGAGTTCCGGTAGATTTATTTTGAAGAGATTTTGATTGAAAGATTTATATATATATATATATATTTATATATTGAGAAGTATAGCTGAAAAACATTTATTTTGAAGAAAACTATGTCTGAAGAACCTTTATTTCTGTGATGACACAAGGGGTCATTTTATAAAATTAGACTCCGTTCCACGCTTAATAGCCATAAAAAGACTCAAATTAAATACCTCGATTTTTGTGCGCAGTCCGGGCGTGAAACCGAAAGCTTTTATGTGAAAATATAAAAAATAGTGATTTTTAGAATTTAAATTTGATAAAAAGTTGACTTTGGTCAATATTTTGAGTAACGGACCCGGATCCGTGTTCTGACGCTCCCGGGAGGTCCGCAGTAAAATATGGGACTCGGGCGTGTGCCCGGAAATGAATTCCGAGGTCCCATGCCTTAGAAATCAATTTTTAAAAGAAATTATTTTGCTGAAATGTTTATGAATTAAAGAAAAGAAATAATGCTAAAAATTATTGGTATCAGGTCCTTATTTTGGTTCCGGATCCCGGTACAACTTTGTTATGATATTTAAAGGTTAACTGTGAAATTTGGTGGAAAACGGAGTTCTTTTGATGTGATTCGGACATCCGGTTGAGAAATTATGAACTTTAAGAGTTTTTGTTGAAAACAATGAGTTTTGAGGTTTAATTCATAGATTTACTTGTTATTTGCATGATTTTATAGCACGAGCAAGTCCGTATGATATTTTTAGACTTGCGTGCATGATTTGTTTGGAGCCCCGAGGGCTCGGGTGAGTTTCGGATAGGCCACAGGGTGTTTTTCACTTTAAAATAACTGCTGGTTTTTCATTGGTGGTGTCCAGGTATTTTGTTCTGTGCGATCGCATAGGCAAGTCCGCGATCGCACATAGTAAAGTTGGAGGTCCTGTTTGGTACACTGTGCGAACGCACCTTCAGGAGCACGATCACACTGCTTTCATCCAGCTGTGCTATGCGAACGCACAGTACCCTCCGCGATCACACTGAGTAAATTAGGCCGGGGGGAGGGGAGGTCAATACCCTGTGCGATCGCACCCCTCCCCATGCGAACGCACAACAAAAATTTTCCCTTACCCTGTGCGCATATAATTACCCGCGATCGCACAGTTGCCTACACCAGCTATTATAAATATCGATTTAAATTCGGGTAGAACCCTTTCTTCTCCAATTTTTCGAGGTTCCAGCCCTAAAAACGAGTTTTCTTCAACAATCTTCATCCCCAATTCATAGGTAATCAATTCCAAACCTTGTTCTTTCAAATTCTTACTATTTTGCATAACTTTTAAAGAAAAAACAAAGAATTTTCATGGTAAAAATCTAGGATTTTGGTAGAATTAGGAAGTTTTGTAAAAATTGAATTTTTATATCAAATTAAGGTCGAATTTCAAAACTAATAGCATATTTGGGTTCGTGGGTGAATGGGTAAACGTAATTTGGTCCGAACCCCGAGTTTAGACCAAGCGGGCCCGAAGTCGGGTTTTCACTTTTTTTATAGAAAACTTAGGAAAAATTATATTTTTCAATAAAGCTAGTTCCTTTAGCATTAGTTAATGATATTAAGTTAATTTTGATTAGATTCGAGCAAGTTAGAGGTGTATTCAAAAGGAAAAGCAATAATTGAGCAGTGAGAGGCCTGCGGAATTGAGGTAAGTGTCACGACCCGAAATCCCACTTTCGGGCCGTGATGACGCCTAACGTTGAACCCGCTAGACAAACCAACGTTTGAACTAAGTAAACTCATTAACAACTAAAATAAACAAGATAACTAAGGCATTGATGGTCAACAATATGAAGGTTAACTAAAATTCAAAATAATATAGCAACTTCGTAATAAAACCCATATACATATCCCAGAACTGGTGTCACATACTCACGAACTGTCTATGAGATTACTGAATACAATGGTCTGAAAATAAGTACATATGACTGTCTTTGAGACTATAAAATAAGACAGAACTGAAAGGGAAGGGTAGAAGGTGACGCCAAGGCCCATGAACGTCTGCGGGTCTACCTCGAGGTCTCCTTAATAACTGGTGGAATGCTCCCCTCCGTCAGTGTCCACCGGGTCCGGCTGCGTAGTCTGCACAACATAAAGAAGTGTAGGTGTAGCATCAGTACAACCGACCCCATGTACTGAGTAAGTGCCGAGCCTAACCTCCGCGAAGTAGTGACGAGGCTAGGACCGACAACAATATACATACCTGTGCAATTCTATATAATAACAGGAAAATATCGACGGAAATAAATAGTATAAACAGATACGGGGAGAAACATGCTGGGGATAAGAGGGGCAACAAATACTAGTATAGTGGAACAGGGTAACAACTGAAATGTAACAGTAAAAGCGGGAATTTAACGCCTCAGAACAAATAATGAACAACACAAGGCACGACATGTCCCCTCGTGCATCACCTCACAAATAACTCGGCACGGAATGTCCCCTCGTGCATCAAACAGTAACACATCGGCACGGCATGTCCCCTCGTGCGATAAACAATAACAATCATCACGACATGTCCCTCGTGTGACAAAGGATAAACAATCAACACGACATGTCCCCTCGTGTGATAAATAATAAACAATCAGCACGGCATGTCCCCTCGTGCGATAAATAATAAACAATCAATACTAGGCATGTCCCCTCGTGTGATAAATAATGAACAATCAGCGATATAATGTGCAAACTAACAATAAGAAATCTTAAGTGTGCAGAAATACTCAATAAAATTCTATCGTCCCGGCAAGGGACTCAGCTATAACCAAACTCGCTCAGGAATATAATTTCAACAGTAAAAGCCTCAACTGAACAAATAACTCAATAACTTCCCACGTCATGAAACAACATCAATGCATCACTTCTAAATCACCAATTACTCACAGTACAGAGAATATTAAGAACATTGTATGATTCATCACAATTGACCCACATGCATGCTTCNAAGACTCTATACCTAATCCTTCAAGCTAAGGTTAGGTCAAACACTTACCTCGACTCCAAAATGCAAGTCAAGCCTCAATCACAGCCTTTCCTCTCGAATCCGACCCCGAATCGATAATATCTAGACATAATTGATTTATTAGCATAAATAATTACTCAATAAACCAATTCCAAAGCCTAGTTTTACATTTTCTATCATTCTTCCAAAAATACCAAAATCCGACCCCGGGCCTGCACGCTCGAATCCCAAATAAGGATCATTAATATGAAGTTTCTACTTGAATTCATAGAATTAAACGGACAATACGCAAATTTTCTCAAGAACCCTAAATTTACTACCCAATTCTTGATTTTCCATTAATTTAGTAGTAAACCCTATTAATAATTCATGCATGAAACTAGTATTAGGAAGGAATTAACTTACCTTAACAGTAGCTAGGTCGTGGTGTGTTCTTCCCAAGCTCACAAGTCTCTAATGGAGTTTTTGGTATGAAGGGAATGAAGAAATCCCGAGTTTTTACATTTAAAACAGTCTGGCCTACAGGGGGTTCCGCACCTCCGGCCTTGGGACCGCACCGGCGAGAAAAGATCGCACCGGCGGAAAATGGCGAGGCAGGCTGGGGTCGCACCTGCGGAGCTGGAGACCGCACCTGCGGCTCCGCTCCTGCGGAAA
>ML286399.1:18855-40350 GCA_005239495.1 Nicotiana undulata | reverse complement strand
ATCACCCACAGGAGTGGACACATATATAGGAGAACACAAGGACTCACGAGGGATATCTAGAAACTGAGAAAATAGTACAGATGCATACGAATACGTGGATCCTGGATCAAATAGTACCGAAGCCTCCCTACCACATACTGAGATAATAATTGTGATCACGACGTATGAGGCCACTGCATCTGATCTGGCCGGAATGGCATAAAACCTGGCTGAGGCTCCTGAAGACTGAATTCCCCCAGAGTGAACAGGAACTAACTGACCTCTTCCTGACAAGCCTCCCCCTCTAGGACGACCACTGCCGACCTGTCCTCCACCTCGAGGCGGCCGGACTACTGGTGCTAAACTCCTAGGCTAATAACTCTACATCACTGCCTTGCCCCGATACATGGGACTAAACCTCCACGTATGACCCGGTTCCCCACACTCGAAACAACCTCCTGGTGCTACAGCCCGCTGCCCGAAAGAGGAAGAACCCTGAATAGCTGGAGGGCGGTGTGAACCCTCTAGTAAAGCACTGAAATAGGAACTAGAGGATCTCTGATGACTGGAATAACTGCTGGGTGCACCCTTGGTGGCTGGGGGATGATAGGAACGCTCTGGCATAGCGCCAAACTGAGGCCTCGCTGAAATACCCCTGGGAGGTAGTGGAGGTGCTGAATATGAAGGCCTACTGAACTGGCCACCTCCGAACTGACCTCTACCCCTAACTGGAGCACCCCTGAAGTCACCTGTGAACCTGGCCCTCTTGTCCCGCTGACCTGGCTGACCCTGCTCCCTGCTGCTCATACGGTAACCCTCAATCCGTCGAGCTATCTCGAATACAAGCTGGTATGGGGCACCCATCTCTACCTCTCTGTACATAGAGGCTCTAATACCACAAACCGCCGCACCCTCTCGACATCATTAGGCAATATCATAAGGGCATGGCGAGACAACTCGGAAAATCTAGCCTCATAATCAGTCACTGACATCTGCCCCTGCTCTAGTCGCTCAAACTGACCCCGTAGCTCCTCCCACTCGGAAGGTGGAATGTATCTGTCTAGAAATAACTGAGCGAACTGATCCCACGTGACAGGAGGAGAATTTGCTGGCCTGCTAAGAATATATGACTGCCACCACCTGCGAGCTCTGCCCTCTAACTGAAATGTGGTGAAATCCACTCCATGGGACTCCAAAATCCTCATGTTGTGCAGTCTGTCCCTGCACCTATCAATAAAATCCTGAGCATCCTCTCCCCGCTCACCCCCGAAGACTGGAGGGCGAAGTCGGGTCCATCTATCCAACATCTTCTGTTGGTCACCCTCTGCAACTGGCCTGAGCTCTGGGGCTGCTACTACAGGTTGAACCCCTCTGGAGCTCTGGCCTGAGCTCTGGGGCCTGAGCTCTGGGGCTGCTGCCTGACCTATGGCCTGAGTGGTAGGAGTCTGGACTCCCCCTCCCGTCTGCGAAGTAGCAGGGTCGGCTGGAAATAAACCAGCCTGAGACATAGTGTCCATGAATCTCAGCATACGGCCCATGACCTCCTGGAAGCCTGGCCCCGTCATGAAATCCACTGGAGCAGGTGCTACTGGAGGCACCTCATCCTGCTCCTCTATAATAGGGTCCTCTGGTGGTTCCACTGGCGTAGCTCTGGGACGCCCTTGTCCCCTACCTCGAGCAGGTGCTCTGCTCCTGCCTCTACCCCGACCTTGGGAAGCCGGGGCAGCGGCCTCTCCCGGACCAGAACATTGGATGCACGCGTCCTCACCATCTGTGAGAGAATAGAAGAATAAGTTTGAGTACATCATAGATTGCACGACAGGATATGAATAAAGGGAAGTTTCCTAACACCCCATAGCCTCCCGAAGATAAGTACAGATGTCTCCGTACTGATCCACAAGACTCTACTGGGCCTGCCCATGATTCGTGAGACTTACGTGAACCTAGTGCTCTGATACCACGTTGTCACGACCCATAATCCTAATCCGAGTTGTGATGGCAGCCAACGACGGGGTTAGTCAAGCCAACGCAAATCACACAAAGTGATACCCTTCCCATCTAATTAAACAAGTCAGAGATTACCAGCTATAACAACTAACTTGATACTAGCCTTGAGCGAAAGTAAGTCATAGTAGATACAAAGCTGAGATATAACATACACATGGATATACATCCCAAAAACCCAACAATATAAATACACCACGCGTGTGTGCCAGGAACTAGTGTCACGAGTGTCATGGGCAACTACTGAATATACAATGACTACAATATATACAGAGTCTCCGTCTGAATGAAATGGATAGAGGAATACAACAAAAGAGCTCTAGGGTGCTGCTAGAAAGTCGCCGGGAAAGAAGCTCACCGTGTAGTATGACCACGCTATCAATATCCAACACCGACCTGATAGTCAGACGTGCCAGCCTCCGGACCTGTACAGTCAAGTACAGAAAAGAAAAGAAAGTGCACCATGAGTACATATTAAATAAATATGTACCCAGTGAGTATCCCGCCTAAACTCGAAGAAGTAGTGACGAGAGGTCGACTCGATACTCACTAAGGTCCAGCTGTAATAACATATGATAAAATATGATGAAATACGGTAGGCATGTCAGGGAAATAAGCAACAAGTACATATACTAAAAGAAGAAAAATCCAAACAGCTACTGAACTTAAATAATAAAGCACTTTCAAGAGTAAGACCACTGAATGAAACAAGAATCGCAAATTCTTAGATCCGCCGTGGCGTACGGCCCGCTCCCATAAGGTACTTTCTACACTCGCCGTGGAGTACGACCCGATCCCATATTCATTTCAATTTATTTTCAACACTTCCGTGGCGTACGACCCGATCCCATATATTTCAATTGCTTTCAACACTGTCATGGCGTACGGCCCGATCCCATATATTTCAATTACTTTTCAATTCAACCGTGGAGAACGGCCCACTCCCATATATTTCAGCATTTCTTTTCAATTCCACCGTGGCGTACGACCCGCTCCCATATATTTCACAATTTCTTTTCAATTACGTCGTGGCATACGACCTGCTCCCATATATTTCACAATTTCTTTTCAATAAAGCCTCAGAAGAATAATGCGATGCAAAACATAATTTCGTAGTACATATGGCATTACAATAAATCATATGAAGCATTACAAAGAAAACATATCAGGCATTACAAGAAAAACATATTTAAGGCATTACAGGAAAAACATACAAGGCATGATGTGGGCCTAACTACCCGGACATAACAATAATAGCCTCTACGTACAGACTCTCATCACTTGGCGCGTACGTAGCCCCTTAACAAGTTACACATAGCATATACATCACCTATGGGGACAATTCCCTCTTACAAGGTTAGAAAGGAGACTCACCTCGTGTCGAATCTACCCCTCGGACCACAATTGCACCCGAAACTCCGAATTTTATACTCGAGGACTCGCAACTAGTCAAAAGATATACAATAACATCAATGCATGTACAATGCGATAACTTATCTTAGTTACTCAATAAAATCGCCATTCTTGAAGAATTCCCAATTTCCAACCCCGGCCTCTCATGGTCAAATTCCGAAAATTCTCGAAGGGATCACTCACCTATTGCCTAAGGATCATTAAGGTGTGATTTATACTTGATTTCATGGCCTAAAATGAAAAATTACAAAATCCTCAAGAACCCTATAATTACTACCTAATTCTATGATTTTAGATAATTTAGTATTGAATTTAACTAGGGATTACTTTTTGAAACTAGTAAAACTATGGAATTTACTTACCTCAATAACAGGGGTGGAAGGTCCCTTGAAAATCTCTCTAAAATCTTGAAGAGGAAGATGAAAATGGAGGATCAAGGCTAAGTCCCGTATTTTATAAAACTGCCCAGGGATTCCTTCAATGCGATCAGCGACAAGGGGCCTACGATCGCGAAGGCCAACTAGCCAGACCTCTGCGATCGCGGCAGAGGTCCTGCGATCACAAAAGGCCAACTGGCCAGACCTCTGCGATTGTGACAGAGGTCATGTGATCGCGAGGAACAAACTCACCCGGCCCAGACGTGACTCACTGCGATCGCAAGAAACGGGATGCGATCGCGAAGGTGTGGATCCCAAACCTCTGCGATCGCAAAGGGCTTCGATCGCAAAGAACAATCAACAGCCCAGCAAAATCCTTCTCCGCGATCGCAAAGAAGGAAACCAGATAGCAGAAATTCTAGTTTTTCCAACTTAGCTCTGGGGGGTCCAAAACACACCCGAGCCCCTCGAGACCTCGTCCAAGAGCACCGGCAAGTCTGTATTCATGATACGGACTCGCTCGAACTCTCGGAACATGAAAAACAACAACGAAACTCATAATTCAACCCCAAAACCAAATTGAATCAAAACTTAAGAACTTGAAATTCTAGAATTCACTTCAACGCGCCGAACCGGCCTAAACTACTCGGAATGACTTCAAATTTTGCATTTAAGTTATAAATGACACAACGGAACTATTCCCGATCTTGGAATTTCATTCGGACCTCGAGAACATACACTCACCTTTCAAGCCAAATTTCAAATTCTTTAAAAACCTCAAAACTTCATTAACTCCAATTTTCCTCATTTTATCCGAAAACAATCAAATCAAGTCCTTTTGTTACCAAATTTCGTAGATAACTTATATAACACATATTGAACCTATTCCGGACTTAGCAATCATAATACGGGCCCGGCAGCACAGGTTTCACATCAAGGTTCATTTTCATAAGCCTTTAATATTTTCATAAAACAATTTTCTTTAAAAATTCATTTCTCGGACTTGGGTCCTCGAAATTCGATTCCTGGCATACGCCCAAGTCCCATATTTTCCTAGGGACCTTCCGGGACCGTCGGATCACGGATCCGGGTCCGTTTACCAAAAATGTTGACCAAAGTCAACTTTATTCAATTAATTACCAAAAATTTAACTCTTAATCAAGTTTTTCACATAAAGGCTTCCCGGCTACGTGCCCAGGATACGCACGCACATCGAGGTGAGATTAATGGAGGCTTTCAGGCCTCGGAACACAGTCCAAATTAGATGCACATAAGATGACCCCTTTTTGGGTCATCACATGATGTACTCATCTTGTTGATCAGACGTTGATATTGCAATTTTTCTATGTGGCACAGAGGAATTATCGAAGTACGCCTTGTGGGGTGATTATGTATGAGAAATGAATTATACATTTGGGCGGTGGAGTTGGGATCAAATATGGTGATTTGTGTGTTCTATGGATTTGGAGACCGGGAATTCTCAGAAGCAGATTGTTTCGTGGTTGTGGACTATGAAGATGTGGCCAAAGCTAGCCAGATGATAGTATGTGTTATGATTAAGTCATTGTGGGATTTGGGAGGGCCATTTATCCATTTGGGGATGACCAGAGTTGATTTGGGGGCCCATTGGTAGGCCCAATGAGGATGAGTATTCTCAATCGAGTCGGATTTACTAACTCAGAACTGTTCGTGTTGAGGGGTTAGCTACTCGATTTGAGTTGACCTTATATGTGTTTTGATATGTTCTTTGTGTTACTCTTCTATGCTACGATGATAACAACGCGATAAAGGTCCAAGAATTGCTAAAGAAAATCAAGAAACATGCGGAAACTAAAAGAAAATAAGGAAACAAAAAAAAGGGAAAATTAAAGATAGATTGAAGTCAAGAAAGAGTTTCTTGAATTCAAGAAGTCTATTCTTGAAGTTGAATCCTAACAACAACAATTAGCTAACGAAGAACTAATTGCCTTTGGTAGAGACTTAAAAACAAGAGATAGATTGTGAAACCCGACACTTTAGAATAACAAGAACAACAATAAGCCTAAATTTATCACCTTTCTTGAATACCTAAAAGTGATCTAAGATTTCGAAAAAGGTTTAATCTTACCACCTTAAGTTGAGTCTTGAAGGTTGAAGAATAAATCCAAGAGTAGCCATACACAAGAGTGCAAGAAAAATCTCACAATTTTCATCGATATTGTCTATAGTAATCTAAGTCTATAAACAAAGAATACACCCCTTTATATAGAGACGGGTCACTAAATTCTACCTACAAAAAAAGTAAATAAAATCCTAAACTACTTTGGACAACAAGTCCAACTATCTTAGGAAAAGGAAAATACTAGGAAGCAAACACCAAGTCATTTTCGGAAAGTAATTCCAAAATTATTAGTAAAAGGAAAACATAACCTTAAGTAACTAGTAAAGCAATAAATATATCCCCATAATATATGAAAATAAGTCACAAACAAATCTTGATATAATCTTGGAAATCTTGAAGGAAATTTGCAAGCAACTTGGCACCAACTTGCACTCAACATCTAGCACGAGTATTGTACCATTCTTGGACATCAAGTAAGTCCTTTTTATTCTATAAAAACGTGGCTTTATGAAGGACTTCATGGGCTTCAAGTTTGGACACATTTTAGGTGCTAAATTGGTCAAACAGTGGCCTGATATAGAACCTTCTTCAGAGGATGTTTCTTGGGATCTAATTCACATCTTCATGGACATGAATTTGGGCCATAAAATAAATATAACACCTAGATAACTCATATCCTTTATCCTTAAACTCTTCCTCCTAACTAACAACTTCCTTGATCGTTCCTGAAGTCCAATGACCTTGTTTTACAACGTTTTAGCTTGAGATCTTGTTAAAGGCCCTCTTTGAGATTCCAAATCTTCATCCTTGTCCTTGAATAGATTTGAGCTTCCTAGTATGGTATCATTCCCCTCTTCTTGAAGAAAATTCATCCTCGAATTTCGAACTTGCATGAAAACAAAGACAAACACTAGTAAATGGCATCTACTAATCTGAAAACATTGTAAGAATAAAATAAGATATTGACCATGTGTCCGCTTAACCCAATTAAGGCTAATAGGTGTAAATACTCCTTTGTAAAGCATATGTACATCATCATCCCAATAAAATTTATGCCTACATAGATTTGTCCCATAAAAACCTCTCTTAAGGTAGTCAAAAACGCGCATGACCATGAAATTACAAAAGATTGGTCACACATCCATTTAAAAAAGTATCTCTACCACATGTATCAACTAATACACTTTTACGATATATCCAAGTATCAATTATAAATCTCATAGATTCTTCTACATGTAAGCTATTCAAAGAAGCACATAAATTCACAAGAACTAATACAAGAAAGAGTTAATGGGTTAGGAAGTAAATAATTTTTTTTCTTGCTTACACTCTCTTTGGCTTTTATCACAAGACTAACTTTTTCCTCACTCTTAGCCTCTTTTATCTCACTAAAGTTTTTCTCTTTTTCTTCGCTCAAACCCTCTTGTTTTTATCTCTCTACCTCACAGACTTTTCTTATCTCATTTCCCTCTCTCTCTCCTTTTTCCTATCAAGCTTACTCTTTTCCCTCCTTGATATCCCACTCTCTTCGCTCAACACAACCTCTCCTTTTTCCTCTTTTGGTATGTCAACATGCACTCCCTTACTCCTCTCATTCTTTTCTCTCTCATATTTTTCCATATTCTCTTTAACAGTGTTTTCGTCTTTCCAAATTTGTGAGGGAGTCAAAGGCCCAAGAATGAGTTTCTTCCCGTTAACCTCAAAAGAGTATCTATTTTTTTCCATGCTATATGAAGCTCTTATGTAGACATACCATGGATTTCCCAACAAGATATGATAATTATTCATGGGAATCACATCACACCAGATCGCATCCTCATACCTTCCAATAGAGAATAGTAATAACACTCTTTTATCTACCTTTACTCCTCTCAATATGTAGGGTTCAATATGGTCAACACAAGGCATGTTCAATTTTTCAACCATATAAGTGCTAATAGAGTTATAGCCAAACTCTTTGTCAATTCTAAGGGCACAAATCACAGACATTACTTTAGCTCTTATTTGAAAAAACTTTACCATTGCCTTCCTTCCATTCAGTATACTGTAAGTTTGACTTTCTAATTGTTGAGTCATAACTCGCCTCCTTTCTCTATAAACTACTTGTTTGAAACATCTAGAACAAAGATTAGAAGAATTATGTATCTCTCAAATTTGGCTTTTTTCCTTCTAATACTCTCACCTCTCTTGCCTTTTCCCACTCAAAGCAACTCCTGGTCGTCAATCTTTAGATTTATTAATAAACCTAACAAACCACAAACCACGGTGATAAAAATAAGGAGCTAGAAAAAGAAAAGAAAAGTGGAGGACCAAACCTAGGAAGAATGGGAATTGATTAGTAGGAAAAAAAAGGAATATAGGAAACCCAAAACCCACAAGAATAAGGAAATAAAACAATACTTGGATTCTAAAAATAATAATGAGCAATAATACTTTTTTTTGGGCTGATTTTCGGTTTTTTTTTGCTCAAGAACCTCCCAAGATTGAAATCTTGATTAGCCTATGCTCTGATACCACTTGATAACAATACGATAGGGGTCCAAGAATTGCTAAAGAAAATCAAGAAACATGCGGAAACTAAAAGAAAATAAAGAAACAAAAAAAAACGGAAAATTAAAGATAGATTGAAGTCAAGAAAGTGTTTCTTGAATTCAAGAAGTCTATTCTTGAAGTTGAATCCTAACAACAACAATTAGCTAACGAAGAACTAATCGCCTTTGTTAGAGACTTAATAACAAGAGATAGATTGTGAAACCCGACCCTTTAGAGAATAACAAGAACAACAATAAGCCTAAGCTTATCACCTTTATTGAATACCTAGAAGTGATCTAAGATTTCAAAAAAGGTTTAATCTTACCACCTTAAGTTGAGTCTTGAAGATGGCAGAATAAATCCAAGAGTAGCCATACACAAGAGTGCAAGAAAAATCTCACAATTTTCATTGATATTGTCTATAGTAATCTAAATCTTAAAAAAAAAAAAGAATACACCCCTTTATATAGAGAGGGATCACGAAATTCTACCTAAAAAACAAGTAAATAAGGTCCTAAACTACTTTGGACAACAAGTCCAACTACCTTAGGAAAAGGAAAATACTAGGAAGCAAAAACCAAGTCATTCTTGGAAAGTAATTCCAAAAATCATAGTAAAAGGAAAACATAACCTTAAGTAACTAGGAAAGCAATAAGTATAGCCCCATAATATATGAAAATAAGTCCCAAACCAATCTTGATAGAATCTTGAAGGTAATTTGCAAGATACTTGGCACCAACTTGCACTCAACATCTAGCACGAGTATTGTACCATTCTTGGACATCAAGTAAGTCCTTTTTCTGCTATAAAAACGTGGCTTTATGTAGGACTTCATGGGCTGCAAGTTTGGACACATTTTAGGTGCTAAATTGGTGAAACAGTGGCCTGATTTGGAACCTTCTTCAGAGGATGTTTCTTGGGATCTAATTCACATCTTCATGGACATGAATTTGGGCCATAAAATAAATATAACACCTAGATAACTCATATCCTTTATCCTTAAAGGCTTTGTAACATCCCGACCGGTCGTTTTGAGCTCTAGCGCGTCGTTCAGCGGTTGGAAGTCATGAATAGCTTCATTTCGGGTATTATAACTTGTGCGTACGGTCGAAGTTGAAATTCGGGGAATTCAGAGTCAATTGGAAAGAAAATTCTCATTTTGGAAGCCTTAAGTTGGAAGAATCGACTCAAACTGGAATTTGGAGTAAACGACCTCGAAATCAGGATCTGAAGGTTCCAATAGGTTTGTATGATGATTTTGGATTTGGGCGTATGTCCGGATCGGGTTTTGGATAACCGGGGAGGGTTTTAGTGTATATTTTGGAAGTCAGCATTTTTGAAGGAATTTCCTAAGTTTGGCTTAAAGCGCATTTCCGAGATATTGACATCCGTTTGGGATTCCGAGTCTCGAAATAGCTCTGTATGGTGATTCTAGAGTTTGGAGCGCGATCGGAAGTGAATTTGGATGTCCGTAGGTTATTTTGAAGTCATTTGGCTAAAGATAGAAATTTGAAGGTTTTGAAGAATCCGACCGGAAGTGGAAATTTTGATATCGGGGTCGGAATGCGATTCCGGAAGTTGGAGCAGGTCCGTAATGTTGAAAATGACTTTTGTGCAAAATTTGGGGTCAATCGGAGGTGATTTGACTGGTTTCGGCATCGAATGTGGAAGTTTGGAATTTCATGTTCTTAAAGATTGGGATCGGGGAGCGATTCGTCGTTTCGATGTTGTTTGATGTAATTTGAGGCCTCGAGAAAGTCAGTGTCATGTTTTGGGACAGGTTGGTGTGATTGGACGGGGTCTCGGGGGCCTCATGTGGATTCCGGGTGGTTAACGGATCAATTTTTGAAGTTGAAGAAAAGCTGAAGGTTGTTGTCATCTGGTGTGACCGCATCTGCGAGATTCGGCCGCAGGTGCGAAGGATTGAGGGTCTGGCTGGGAGCGCAGGTGCGATGGTATTTTCGCACCTGCGAGGTCGCAGATGCGGATTTTGGGTCGCAGGTGCGAAGTTAGCTAGAGTTGAGGAAAAACCGAAGGTGCGGAGGTTTTGTCGCACCTGCGGAATCGCAGGAGCGGGTGTAGGACCGCAGGTGCGAAAAGAGGCCTGGGCAGGATGTTTTAAAGACGGATTTTTGTCATTTCTCACCCATTTTTCATATGCTATGGGCGATTTTGGAGAGCTTTTCAAGGGAGATTTCATCAAGCTTCAGAGGTAAGATGTTTCTACTTATTTCCAAGTTACATACAAGGTTATTACATGGATTCGAACATGAAAATTGTGGGAAAATATGGGAATTTTGAAGAAAACCTAGAATTTGATAAATTTGATTCTTAGCCACGAATTGAGCTCGAATATTTGAGTAAATTGCATATTTGAACTAGTAAAGCTATGGGTAGAGATTTTCTTCAAGAAATTTCGAAGTCCGGGCACGTGGGCCCGAGGTCATTTTGGTCATTTCATTGAGCCGGGTTGGGGAATTGTGTAATTTGAGTTTGTTATGAATAATTGAGTATATTTTCATTGGTTTATCATCATTTGGGTAGTTTGGAGGCGTCGTGCATCCATTGGAGTCGTCGGAAGGCTTGGAAGCCGTTTATGGAATTTCGGAGCGAGGTAAGTCTCCTTTCTAACTTTGTGAGGGGGAATTGTCTCCATAGGTGAACTAAATGAATATAATCACTTGCGGGGGCTACGTACGCACGAGGTGACGTGAGTCCGTGCGTAGCTACTGTTATGCCATGTCCGGGTAGTCTAGGACCCACTAGCATGCCTTGCTTGTTGTACTTGTGATTTTATCTATGAGATTAGCCTAATGATATTATCGAGTTAATAATTGAATACTTAAGAAGGTCAGAGCTTATTTTCCTTAATCACTTGAGAAGAAAATGGATCCTTCATTGTGTAATTATGTTCCGGATGAATCAGTAATATGTAAAACCTTATTAAACTTGACAAACGAAATTCCAAAAAAAATGACTTAAATACTATCTTCATGTTCACCTAAAGAGAATTTTCTTACTTCTGTGAGAAATCGTTTTCCTGATGAAATTTGGATCCACTGTGTGATTAGGTGTACTTACGAGCACCTGAGTCGCATGTATGATTCGCGAGCAGGATAGCCATTTTTATTTATATGTACAACCGCGTCGCATGATCGATTTACGAGCGGGGAAAATAGATGCATCTATGGTACGAGCCGTTCGACCCTCGGCAGTGCACAGTTTATTATTGTTGGTCCGCGCCGTTCGACCCTCGGCATTGCTTGCACATTATATTTGCTGCATAGTTGTTATGACTTTTGCCTTATCACTGGCCTGAAACTTTAAAGTTGTCAACTGAAATGTTAGGAAAGTTGGAGTTATTAAGGATTTTTGGAAGAAGTTGTTCCTTCCCCCTTTGATTAAGTTGCTATCTGATTAAATCACCAATGCTGAATAATTGTTAGTAATATAACGAAGAATTTAAGTGTTAAATGTGGAAAGAGCTGACATTATTTATTACTGAACTTAATAAGTTGCCCATGATCATCATGCTTAGTGTTACTCTTGAATACTATAAATTGACCTTTAGCAAGTGTCTAATTTGACCACTCGTCACTACCTAGGCGGGATACTTACTGAGTACACGTTGTTTTCGTACTCATACTACACTTGCTTTGCATTTGTTGCACAGGTACATTCATAGCAGTGGCTGATTTGGAGACTTAGGCAGGCTGCATCATCCGGAGGCGTTCCGCATCTCACAGAGTCTCCCTTCTATGTATTTGCATTTATTTTTAAAGTCTCCGTCCAATTTGTTCCTTGGGCAAGTGTTGTATAATTGTGTATATTCCTAGAAGTTGCTTGTTGTTTTAGACGTCAATACCACACAATTATATAAGTTAATTGTGAAGTACCCAATTTTCCGAGTGCTGTCTAACTGGAAGAACCTGGTTCTTCTTGGTGTTCCAACTACTGCTGTTTGCGGAATAATAAAAGCAGTAAAGTAAAAACACCGAGATTTTTATGTGGAAAACACCTGGCTCAAAAGGTGAAAAAACCACGACCTACACCTCAGTAGGATTTTCTCAAACTCTTCACTAAAACTCTGAGCCAAACGGACTTACAAAATAAACTCTTTTGTAATCCTAGGACTAACTCTAATCCTCTTTTTATCAACTAGCCTCTAGCTAATTTCTACAGATTTCATGCTAACTCTAACTTGAACAATGTGTACCTATTATAATTGTTTCTATGAAAGCTGAAAAGATACAATATTAAATCGCCTACTACAACCAACTAGACTCAATGATAAACAGATGGAACTGGTTCTTCTAGCTGGTATGTAGCTTCAGATTCGCACTCTCCAATTTGGCTCGAACTGCTTGCAAAATTTCTTCACAAATTTTTGCTCTCAATTCTTGATAAATTTCTGCTTTTGTGCGTCTGCATATCATAAGAACAATCTGCAATTTATAGGAGTTAGTAGATAAAGAATTAACTAGAATCTTAATCCAACTCTTCCATGGTGAAAGAGTTCTAGTCAAACTCAACTCCTAAATCCTTCCTTGTCTTTGATTCTGTTCTTATTGAATAAGGAGTCCTTCTCCAATTTCGTTTTTGCAATCTTTTCAATCAGAAGATATCTCAATTTTACCAGAACACATTTAACTCATGCATGTGCATCTTATGTGCCTTTAACTCTGCTGGTCTATGTCACCTGTGATGGACCTGGTTCAATTGGACGCCTTTTGTCAATCTTCAAAACCCATTCAGTGACATGGGCCAACAAATTCCCCCTTTTTGGTAATGACAAACTCTGTGCATTTATCTTGTATACACATCCAACACTTTGTATTTTTGTGAGCATTAATCATCAAGAACCATGTTCATTAGGTTATAAATATCACTTCAAAGATTTTTAAATATTTAAACAATAACTGTAGCACATTTTCCCCCTTTTGGCATCATCGAAAAGTTGAAAAACAAATTGTGTGAATCCCAGATTTTTAACACTTACTCATGGCCATTTGGGAAACTGCATATGAAATCATGGATTAATCATCAATAATCAACTAGAATTCAAACTATCAAAAATTAGAGATACTGAGTCAGAGCAAAAAGCATCAGATTTCATTGATAGAGCGAATACGATTCTGCCAAAATCCACAAAATAAAACAAAAATAGTTAAAACATGAGCAACAAACAAAAATTCTGAATCAGGGTCACTGAAAGTTCTAGGCAGGGTATGAAATTAAGGATTGGAAAAACTGCAGACCTGGTTCATTTAGCCAAGATGGATGGTTCAGCAGACTTAGAAACATATGAAGACTTCTTTGAGGAAGTCTTGGCTTTCTTGGGCTTAAGGGTCTGAACCTCTACCTCTGCCACTTTTTCACTTTGATGGACCAGGTCCATCTCATCCACTTCAACAGCCTCAATAGGATCAACAACCTTTTCTTTCCCTTTTCCACTCTTTTCTTCTGACTCTCCTCTAAAGCTCTCTTCAACTCGTCCTCACTTTGCTTTACCTTGCTCCTTGTAGTTCTTCCTCTTGGAAGAGAATTATTAGAAGTCTCAGAAGGAGCAGTTTTTCTTTTCTTACTTTCTCTTGTTGTTCCAGACGTTTGAGCTTTAGGAGTTCTTTTCTTCTTTGGATTGTAATTATCGCCTAACATTTTTAGCAGATCCACCAGGGTTTCCTTAGTAGATGAACCAGGTTCATCTATGTGCTCTCCTAAATTTACTAACCCTTCAGCGGCTTCTCCTGATTCACTTCCCCCTGCGTTCTTGCTACTTTCTTCCTCATTTTCTGGCTCAGCACCACAGATAGCCATTTTTACAGATTCTTGCCCTATTCCCCTCTCTTCACTCCTTACTCCCTCTCTCTCCTTTTCTTTTTCGATTTTATTTTTACCTCCTCTGCTTCTTGTCTCAGGCATTTCCACATCTACCACAGACCCAACCAGTATGAACCTATTTTCTAAGTTTTTAGCGACCTTAGAAATGACCTCAGAAGAAGGTTATGGTACAAAAGTTACATGTTCAGAATCAAAAGACCCAGTTTCTTGCCCCTCAGTCGCCGACTTGAAAGAGTCATCGAAAATTTGGGAATGGTTCTGTAAGGGAGGGGATGGCTTGAATGAAATTATAGTTTTGAATATACGGTTAAGGCTTCCCTAGAATCTAGGTATTTTAATTTGGTGAGGATTCTTGTTGAAACGGAACTAGTTCAAAGTCAACTGGAGGCTTTTGAAGATTTTGGGATTGAGTAAGACTTTGCTCATGATTTAATTATTGGTATTTCAAAGTGTGCAGAGTGTAGAACACATACCTCGCCTTTCAGATGAACCAACACGATGAACCAGGTTCATCATTTCAGAATCCTCTTGATCAAGCCTCAATTTTCAAAGATAGAAAACATTTCATTAGTGTTCAGTGAGCCATATCAAAATATGGCATAAGAGTATACTTTTTACATTATGAGACTGGGCAGTTGTTAATATGATTATTTACACAAATTCCTGATTTTCTAGCCAATTTTTTCATTTTTTCCTTCTTCTTTTTCCCTTTTTTTTCTTGTATTTACATTCTGAATTGGTTCAATTAAGTGATCTTAATCATCCCTAATAGTAACATGTTCCTTTCAAAATGCTCTTTACTCAGTGCTTTTGTAAAGATATCTTCATGGTTTCACAACCAACTAGTTACTCCTTGATGTTCCTTCATTGCTTTGTTGCTGTGGAACAGGTTCAGGTACAGGTTCCTACGAAATTTGGGAATTATTTTGTTCTATTCCCCCTGTCATGTTGCTCGGGATGGATGAACCTATTCCATCGCCTGTTCCTTCCTCCAGTGTTGCTTTAGTTTTGACCGAGTTTCTGACCAGCCCAATTTCTTCATCATCTTGTTCATTACCAACCCCAATGATTTTAGCTTTCTTTCCATTTCCAAAGGAGACATTTCCTCCTTGATTGCTTTCACCAGGTCTAGCTAGGCTGGGAGGTTGAGGTTCTCAAGTGAAAGGAACTAGTCCTTGTTGCCAATCATGTTTTTTGAGCAGCCACTATCCATGTACTATATTTGGCTACTACCTTTCACTTGAATCTATAAAAAAATCAGAGGTTAGTCTTAGGAACCCAAACTAGTTTTGGTCCTTTTCTATGAGAGAATGGATGAATCAAATTTTTCTTGGCCCAATTTGGTAGCCAGTTTTTCTTTTTGACAAACCTCTCATTTTTTTGACTGGCCTGCTCTTTTGCAGTACACTCATATTTGTAGTGGCCAGTCTTACCACAGTGGGTGCAAATTGTATTTTCAGGAAGAGAGAGATATTTGCTTTTGGGATCCCACTTGGGTAATTGACTCCCAAAACCAAGCCCTCTCCGGTTTCTACGATGATTCTCTTGAAGCCATGTCAGGGCATCAGAAGATTTATTCCATTTACAAGTTCTATCTAATTCATGTTTGACTTTGCCAAGCTCTTCTTTAAGTGATCTTATCTGTTCATCCTTGGCATACATTTTATCTTTTAGTTTTCCCAAATTTTCTTCTAACATGACATGAGAGTGATCAACAACTTTTTTACTGGATCCTAATCTCAGTTTCAAGTTTTCAGATTTCAATTCTAGAATCTCAGTCTCAAGAGGATGAACCTGGTTCAACAGGACAGTGTTTTTCTTTTTAGATTCACTGACTCTGATTTCCAGGTTTATGCATTTTGCTTTTAGCATTGCACATTCGTTAAAGAGTTGATCATTCTCTTTGGATGTTTCCTCAGAATCATCTATGAAATCAAGTAGCAACTCAGAGAGTTTTTCCTTAGATAGGAACTTTATTTTATTTTTAAGATGGGAAATACTTACCTGTGGTTCTTCATCAGATTCTCCAATTGCCATGAGCGCCTGATCTTCAGTCTCCCCATCTTCTGATTCCTCATCTGAACTTTCCCCCCAAGCAGCAACCATAGACTTAGTTGTGATTTTCTTGGGTTGGACCAATTCCTTCTTCCTGTTCCTTCTTTCATATCTCTCCTTTTTCCATTCTACTTTCCACAGAGGACATTTTTTGATGAGATGGTCAGTCTTACCACATTTGTAGCATCCCTCGTTGGTTGCCCTTTCTGGAGCTTTTGCTTTGTTGTAGTTTCCTCCTCTAGAGATGCCCTTCTTCCTCATGAGAAAGTTTATGAATTCTTTGGTAATCATGGCCAACTCATCTTCCTCCAAATCTGCTCCCTCAGTGATTCTGAATGCGAAACTCCTTTCCTTCTTGGGACCATCCATCTTCATAGTTTGCCTTCTAAGTTCATAGGCAGTGAGATTTCCAATCAGCTCATCCAGTTTAAGAGTTGCAATGTTCTTAGATTCCTGAATGGCTGTAATTTTGCTTTCCCAAGAGACTGGCAAGACCCTTGTCAGAATTTTCTCAACCTTGTCTTCTTCAAGAATGACCCTTCCAAGAGACTTGAGTTCATTGGTCAGTATAGTGAACCTTGTATACATCTCTTGGATGGTCTTTTCTTCCTTCATGGTCAAATTCTCATATTGAGAATATAGTAGAGTTCCTCTTGACCTCTTCACTTGAGGTGTTCCTTCATGAGCCACTTGCAAAGTATCCCAAATTTCTTTGGCAGTGGTACAACTTTGAATTCTACTATACTCATCTGGACCGAGTCCACACACAAGACACATCTTGGCCTTAGCATTTTTCTCCCACTTTCTCAAATCCTCAGCAGTGCAGTCAGCTCTAGTCTTTGGCACATCTACTCCTTCAGCAGTCTTCTTCATGGTGGCTAAAGGACCGTCAGTGACTATGTCCCATAGTTCATAGTCTTCTCCAATTAAGTGATCCTTCATCCTATTCTTCCACCAGGAGTAATACTGGCCATTGAAGAGTGGAGGCCTAATAGTTGATTGTCCTTCCCAGTTCCCAGGTGGTGCACTCATCTTGATCTTTTCCTAAGGTGTTAGCCTCTTCAAGGATAACCCTCTCTGATACCAATTGTTGTTTTAGACGTCAATACCACATAATTATATAAGTTAATTGAAATACCCAATTTTCCGAATGCTGTCTAACTAGAAGAACCTGGTTCTTCTTGGTGTTCCAACTACTGTTGTTTGCGGAATAATAAAAGCAGTAAAGTAAAAACACAGAAATTTTTACGTGGAAAACACCTGGCTCAAAAGGTGAAAAAACACGACCTACACCTCAGTAGGATTTTCTCAAACTCTTCACTAAAACTCTGAGCCAAACGGACTTACAAAATAAACTCTTTTGTAATCCTAGGACTAACTCTAATCCTCTTTGTATCAACTAGCCTCTAGCTAATTTCTACAGATTTCAAGCTAACTCTAACTTGAACAATGTGTACCTATTATAATTGCTTCTATGAAAGCTGAAAATACACAATATTAAATTGCCTACTACAACCAACTAGACTCAATGATAAACAGATGGAACTGGTTCTTCTAGCTGGTATGTAGCTTTAGATTCGCACTCTCCAATTTGGCTCGAACTGCTTGCAAAATTTCTTCACAAATTTTTGCTCTCAATTCTTGATAAATTTTTGCTTTTGTGTGTCTGCATATCATAAGAACAATCTGCAATTTATGGGAGTTAGTAGATAAGGAATTAACTAGAATCCTAATCCAACTCTTCCATAGTGAAAGAGTTCTAGTCAAACTCAACTCCTAAATCCTTCCTTATCTTTGATTCTGTTCTTATTGAATAAGGAGTCCTTCTCCAATTTCGTTTTTGCAATCTTTTCGATCAGAAGATATCTCAATTTTACCAGAACACATTTAACTCATGCATGTGCATCTCATGTGCCTTTAACTCTGCTGGTCTATGTCACATGTGATGGACCTGGTTCAACTGGATGCCTTTTGTCAATCTTCAAAACCCATTCAGTGACATGGGCCAACATTACTCGTGTACTTGTGTCACCGGGTTCTGGGGATGTGTTGGAATTTAATTGATTAAACTGAATTAATTTGTTGTCGTATTCAATTAACGAAGATTTATCTATTTAATTATGAAATGCAATGACAGGTAACGATTTCGAAAATAATAAAACAGAGATTTACTTTAACCAATTAATGAGTGGCTTGCCTAACAGCGGTGTCCGGCGCCATCACGACCGTAAATATTTTGGGTCGTGGCAACATGGTATCAGAGCACTAGGTTCCTTTAGGTCTCACGAGTCATGAGCAAGTCTAGTAGAGTCTTGCGGATCAGTACGGAGACGTCTGTACTTATCTTCGAGAGGCTACAATGCTGTTAGGAGTACTCCCTTCTTGATTCCTCATCGTGCGATTTGATTCCTTTAAGGATTATGCCTATGTTTCTTGCTACTCAATCTTACGCGTCGCGAAGCGCTTCTTGTGAATCGGGAATTTGAGGAGTTGAAATGATACCCCAGATATGATGCGTGAAGTCTTCCGTGCGTAGTTGATTGGGTTGTTGTTGTCTCCATGCAGAAGGGCAATATGTTGTTTCAGCTCAGTAGCCATGTTTCTGAGAGCCTTGAGGATATGCTCAGATAGTGATGATGTTTACGATTGGTTATCGCGCGATGTGGGGGTGAAGATCTCCACGTCATGAAACAACATCAAGGTATCACTTTTAATTCACCAATTACTCATAATGCGGAGAATAATAAGAACACAGTAAGTTTCATCACAATTGACTCACGGGCAGGCTTGACCGCAACGCATAGGCACTCGTCACCACGCCTATACGTTGGACATGAGTTACACATAGCAAATAAGACTCTATACCTAATCCCTCAAGCTGAGGTTAAGCCAAACACTTACCTCGACTCCAAAATTGCAAGTCAAGCCTCAATCACAGCCTTTCCTTTAGAATCACTCCGGAACGGTATTATCTAGACATAATCAACCCAAGTATATCAATAATGGCCCAATAAATCAAACCCATAGCCTAATTATACATTTTCTAACATTCTTCAAAAAATACTAAAATTCGACCCCGGGCCCGCTTGGTCCAAACTGGAGGTTCGGACCAAAACCCGATCACCTATAAACCCACGAGTTAGAATATATAATTTGTTTTAAGATACGACCCCAAATTGAGGTTGAATCACCCAATTTTCCCAAAAACCTAACTCTACCCCAAACCCCTAATTTCTACTTGATTTTATGATTTTAGGCCTAAATTTTCTAGTACTTATGGAAGGAAAATAAGAGGAAATGATGATAACAATACTTACCTGTGGGGCTATGGAGGAAAAGTTCTTCAAAATTCGCCTAGGTGGAATGGGGAGGAAGAAGAGTTGTGAAAAATGGGAGAAATCCCGAAATGGTTCTGTTTTTGGGTTATTAAAATCACTAGAGTGATTTACCCTTCGCGTTCGCGGGCCACTGGCTGCGTTCGCGAAGGGTTGGCAGCTGGGACTTATGCGTTCGCGGAACCAGGGGCCGCGTTCGCGTAGGTCTGACTCCCTAACCTTCCGTGTTCGGGTGCCTCTGCCCGCGTTCGCGAAGAACAACCTACCTGACCCCAGACCCCACCCTATAACACTACGCGTTCGCGAGAGGGGCGTCGCGTTCGCGTAGAGCAGTCCCCCAACAGCTCCGCGTTCGCGCCCGTACCCCTGCATCCGCATAAAACAAAACCCAAGCCACACTAATTACCCTTCGCGTTCGCGAGCCCTTGGCCGCGTTCGCGAAGTGTATTACACCAAACATCAGAAACCCTGCAACATCACACCAGATTATCCATGCTTTCACACCCAGTTAGCTACTTGAAACTCACCCGAGCCCTCGGGGCTCAAAACCAAAAACACACACGACTCCCAAAACATCTTACGGACTTGTTCAAGCTTTTAAATCATCAAAATATCATCAAAAACAATGAATCAAACCTCAAAACTCTTAGAATTTTCTCAAACTTCATAAACTTCTAAATTTCCCATTTTTAATCCGAATCACGTCGTTTCAAGTCCGTTTCACGCCAAATTTTATAGATAAGACAAATAACATATAATAAACCTGTTCCGGGCTCCGGAACCTTAATACGGGTCCGGTAACACGATTTTTACTTAATAATTCATTTTCAAATTCCTTTATTATTTCCAGAAAACAATTTCCTTTAAAAATTCATTCCTCGGGCTTGGGACCTCGGAATTCGATTCCGGGCATACGCCCAAGTCCCATATTTTCCTACGAACCCTCAGGGACCGTCACATCACGGGTCCGGGTCCGTTTACCAAAAATGTTGACCAAAGTCAACTTTATTCATTTGATTATCACAAATTTCATTTTTCATCCAATTTCAATATAAAGACTTCCCGGCTACACGCCCGGGCTGTGCACGCATATCGAGGTGAGATTAATGGAGGCTTTCGAGGCCTCGGAACACAAATTTAGCTAGAATTATGATGACCTTTTGGGTCATCACAATCTCCACCTTTAAACAAACGTTCGTCCTCGAACGAACATAGAACAAGTACCTGAGTCTGAGAAAAGATGGGGATAACGACTCCTCATATCGGACTCGGACTCCCAAGTAGCTGCCTCGGCAGACTTACCTCTCCACTGTGCACGGACCGAAGGATAACTCTTCGACCTCAACTGACGAACCTGTCTATCTATTATAGCTACCGGTTCCTCCTCATAAGTCAGATCATTGTCCAATTGGACACCGCTGAAGTCAAGAACATGAGATGGATCTGCAATATACCTCCGGAGCATGGATACATGAAACACTGGATGCACTGCTGATAAATGAGGTGGAAAGGCAAGTCTGTAGGCCACCTCTCCTACCTTATCTAAAATCTTAAATGGACCAATGTAGCTAGGGCTCAACTTGCCCTTCTTTCCGAACCTCATCACGCCCTTCATAGGCGACACTCGAAGGAACACCTGGTCTCCCACCATGAAAGCCAAATCTCGAACTCTATGATCTGCATAACTCTTCTGCCTGGACTGAGCTGTACGAAGCCTATCCTGAATAATCTTTACCTTATCCAACGCATCCTGGACTAACTCAGAACCCAATAATCTAGCCTCCCCAGGCTCAAACCATTCAACTGGAGACCGACATCGCCTACCATACAATGCCTCATACGGAGCCATCTTAATGCT
>ML286399.1:0-18832 GCA_005239495.1 Nicotiana undulata | reverse complement strand
GTACCTCGGTCTGATATGATAGATAAGGGCACACCGTGCAATCTGACAATCTCTCTCATATAGATCTGAGCTAACTTCTCTACTGAAGATGAAACCGCCAACGGAATAAAATGTGCTGACTTGGTCAGCCTGTCTACAACAACCCATACTGCATCAACCCTTCTTGGAGTCCGTGGGAGTCCAACTACAAAATCCATCGTGATACGCTCCCACTTCCACTCGGGAAGCTGAATCTGCTACATCAAACCACCGGGTCTCTGGTGCTCATATTTAACTTGCTGACAATTCAAGCACCGAGCCACATAAGACACAATGTCCTTCTTCATTCTACGCCACCAATAATGATGCCGTAAGTCCTGGTACATCTTCGCGGCGCCCGGATGAATGGAATACAGGGAACTATGGGCCTCTTGCAATATTAACTCATGAATGCCATCAACATCCGGAACACATATACGCTTGGCACGTCCGTGCCGAACCACATCCCTAAGAGCACACAAATGATGATCCTCATAGTGCCTGGCGCGAATACGATCATACAATGAAGAACAAGCGATGGTATGGGCCAAAACACTGCCACCCTCAGAAACCTCCAATCTAACAAATCGATTAGCTAACGCCTGAATATCCAAAGCCAAAGGTCGCTCTCCAACTGATAGGTAAGCCAAACTACCCATGTTGACGGACTTCCGGCTCAAGGCATCGGCCACCACATTGGCCTTTCCCGGATGATAGAGAATAGTAATGTCATAATCTTTCAGCAACTCTAACCACCTCCTCTGCCTCATATTCAACTCCTTTTGCTTAAACAAGTATTGCAAACTCTTGTGATCAGTGAATACCTCACACGGTACCCCATACAAATAGTGCCTCCAAATCTTCAAGGCATGAACAATGGCTGCAAGCTCCAAATCATGGACTGGATAGTTCTTCTCATGAATCTTCAATTGACGTGAAGCATAGGCTATAACCTTCCCATCTTGCATCAATACTGCACCAAGCCCAACTCTCGAAGCATCACAATACACGCTATATGAACCTGAACTTGTGGGCAATACCAACACTGGTGCTGTGGTCAATGGTGTCTTGAGCTTCTGAAAGCTCGCTTCACCCTCCTCCGACCATCTGAACTAAACATTCTTCTGCGTCAACTTGGTCATAGGGGCTGCTATGGATGAAAACCCCTCCACGAACCTGCGATAATAGCCTGCTAGGCCCAAGAAACTCCAAATCTCTGTGGCTGAAGTGGGCCTAGGCATTCTCTAACTGCTGAAACTTTCTTCGGATCCATCTGAATGCCCTCTGTCGATACCACGTGACCCAAGAATGCCACAGAACTCAACCAGAACTCACACTTAGAGAACTTGGCATACAACTGCCTATCCCTCAGAGTCTGGAGGATGACTCGAAGGTGCTGCTCGTGCTCCTCTTGGATGCGAGAGTATATCAAAATATCATCAATGAAAACAATAACGAATGAGTCCAAATAAGGCCTGAATACCCGATTCATCAATTCCATAAAAGCAGCGGGGGCATTAGTTAACCCAAACGACATAACCAGAAACTCATAATGCCCATAACGAGTGCGAAAAGCCGTCTTAGGCACATCAGACGCCCTGATCCTCAACTGATGATAACGAGATCTCAAGTCTATCTTAGAGAACACCGTAGCACCCTAAAGCTGATCAAATAAGTTGTCAATCCTCGGCAAAGGATACTTGTTCTTGATAGTAACCTTTTTCAACTGCCGGTAGTCAATACACATCCTCATTGAGCCGTCTTTCTTTTTCACGAACAATACTGGAGCACCCCAGGGAGAAACGCTAGGCCTGATGAAGCCTTTATCCAACAATTCCTGTAATTGCTCCTTTAATTCCTACAACTCTGGCGGAGCCATATGATACGGGGGTATAGAAATGGGCTGAGTGCCCTCAACTAGCTCAATACTAAAATCAATATCCCTGTCGGGTGGCATACCCGGCAGGTCAGTAGGGAATACCTCTGGAAATTCACGAACCACGGGCACATACTCCATAAAAGGAATCTCAGCACTAGAATCACGAACATAGGCCAAAGAGGCCAAACACCCCTTCTCGACCATGCGGTGAGCCTTCATATAAGAAATAACTCTACCAGAGGAATGACTAGGAGTCCCTCTCCACTCTAACCGAGGTACTCCTGGCAAGGCTAGGGTCAGTGTCTTGGCATGGCAGTCCTGAATATCATAATAGGGAGATAACCAGTCCATGCCCAATATAATATCAAAGTCAACCATATCAAGAAGCAAGAGATCAACCTGAGTCTCCAGACCACCAATAACTACTATGCAAGCACGGTAGACTTGATCTACCACTATAGAATCACCCACCGGCGTAGACACATGTACAACAGTACTCAAGGAATCACGAGTCATATTCAAATAAGGGGCAAAGTACGAAGACACATAGGAAAACGTAGAACCTGGATCAAATAACACCGAAGCCTTTTGGCTGCAAACTGAAACTGTACCTGTAATAACTGCATCAGAGGCCTCGGCATCTGGACGAGCAGGAAAAGCATAACACCGGGGTTGAGCCCCTCTAACCTGTATATCTCTGGGTCAACCTGCCACGGGCTGACCTCTACCTCTCATGGCCTGCCCTCCAGCTCTATGCGTCTGACCTCCACCTCTGGCACCACGACCATCACCCCTAGCTGGCTGAGGGGGTGAGGGTGCACCTGATGCGGGAACCATGGCACGGGAACCCTGATGCTGAGAACCACCAAAACCTCAAGGGCAACACCTGGAAATATGCCCCATACCACCGCAAGTGAAGCAAGACCTTGGCTGCTGAGAATGCTGACCCTGGAACTGTCCCTGACGACCAGAATGACCACTCTGATAGCTCTGAATCGGCGGGCACTGATGGACGCTGAAGGTGCACTGCGGGATACCTGGAGTACCGACTGATAAGGCCTAGGAGGATGACCTCTGCCCAAGGGATCTCTGCCTCTAGATGAGGCACCACTGAAACAGCCGAAATGACGAGGTCTCTTGACAGACCCCTGTCCACCACCGTGGGATAATACCATCTCAATGCGCCTAGCCACATCGGCTGCATCCTGGAAGGAGATATCAGAACCCGTCTCCCTGGCCATCTGAAGCCTGATGGGCTGAGCTAGACCCTCAATAAACCTCCGAACCCTTTCCTGATCAGTGGGGAGTATCATAATGGCATGCCTGGCCAACGTAATGAACCTGGTCTCGTATTGAGTGACGGACATGGAGCCCTGTTGTAGACGCTCAAACTTCCTCCGAAGATCCTCTCTCTGAGTAACTGGAAGGAACTTCCCCAAGAACAACTCGGAGAACTGAGCCCAAGTTAGAGGTGCAGACCCAGCTGGTCTGGTCAAGCAGTAATCTCTCCACCAAAGTCTTGGCGATGCCAGAAAGACGAAATGTAGCAAAATCTACTCCATTGGACTCTAGAATGCCCATGTTCCGAAGAACCTCATAATAGTTGTCTAAATAATCCTGGGGATCCTTTAATGGTGCACCCGTAAATGTAGTGGTGAATAACTTGGTGAACCAATCCAACCTCCACAGAGCGTCTGCTGACATGGCTGCTCCCTCAACTACTGGTTCCACAATACCCGACTGAACTACTCCGGCTGTCTGAGGTGCCGGAGTTTGGAACTGAGTGGAAAACTGCTCTAGCGTATGAATAGCAGGAGTCTGGGTCCCTCCCCCAGCCTGAGATCCAGATGGTGCAGTAGGAAGAAGACCGGCCTGAGCCACGCTCTCCGTGAGTCACACTAAGCGGACTAGAGCGTCCTGAAGCACTGGGGTGGCAATGAACCCCTCTGGGACCTAAGCCGGTCCAACTAGGACTGTCGGAGTAGGAACCTCACCGGCAAAGTCTACCCGTGGGTCCTCTACTGGAGTTGCTGCTCTAGCTCTGCCTCGGCCTCTAGCACGGCCTCGGCCTCGGCCCCTAGCACTGCCTCGGCCCCTCTTAGGAGCTGCAATAGGAGGATCAGGATGCTGGTCGGTCGATGAGGAAGCGCGCGTTCTCGCCATCTGCGAGAGAGTAAAATAGAGACTCAATTAGCATTCAGAATTCAACTGGCACGACAGAGAATGAAAGATGTGAAGTTATTCCTAACTTTGCAGCCTCTGGGGGATAAGTACAGACGTCTCCGTATCGATCCCTCAGACTCTACCGAGTTTGTCCGTGAGTTGTGAGACCTAAGCAACCTAGAGCTCTGATACCAACTTGTCACGACCCGAAATCCCACCTTCGGGCCATGACTGCGTCTAACGTTGAACCCGCTAGACAAGCCAACGTTTGAACTAAATAAAACTCATTAACAACAAAAACGAACAAGATAACTAAGGCATCGATGGTCCACAATGTGAAGGTTAACAAATAACCAAAATATAACATAGCAATTTCGAAATAAAACCCATATACAAATCCCAGAACTGGTGTCACATACTCACGAACTCTCTAAGAGATTACTACAAACAAAAGGTCTGAAAATAAGTACATGGGTCTTTGAAATATAAAGTATGGCAGAACTGAAAGTGAAGAGTAGAAGGTGACGCCAAGTCCCACGAACGTCTGCGAGTCTACCTCGATGTCCCTGTATGAACTGAGTGAAGCTCCGACCGTCAGTGATCACCGAGTCCGGCTGCGTAGTCTGCACAACATAAAGAAGTGCAGGTGTAGCATCAGTACAACCGACCACATGTACTGAGTAAGTGTCGAGCCTAACCTCGGCAAAGTAGTGACGAGGCTAGGACCAACAACAACATATGTACCTGTGCAATTTTATATAATAACAGGAAAACTGACGACAAAATTAAGCAAGTAAGACAGATACGGGGAGAACATGCTGGGGTAATAGGGGCAACAAAATGCTAGCACGGTAGAACAGGGTAATAACTGAAATGTAAAAGTAAAGGAAGGAATTTAACTCCTCAACAGATAATGAACAGCAAAAGGCACGACATGTCTCCTCGTGCATAACCTCACAATCACTCGGCACGGAATGTCCCCTCGTGCATATATAATAACACTCGGCACGGAATGTCCCCTCGTGCATAGCCTCACAATCACTCGGCACGGAATGTCCCCTCATGCATATATAATAACACTCGGCAAAGAATATCCCCTCGTGCGTATATATAACAAAACAAAGCAATAATGTAATGTGAAAGTCAACACTAAGAAGTCTCAAGTGCATGGAAATACTCAATAAAATTTCTATTGTCCCGGCAAGGAGAAATCATCAATTACAACATCAACAAATGCCCGACAAGGGTCTCAGCTAACCAACCTCACATCAGAAATAAAATTCAACAATGTAAGCCTCAACTGAAACAAATAACTCAATAAATCTCCACGTCATGAAACAACATCAAGGTATCACTTTTAATTCACCAATTACTCATAATGCGGAGAATAATAAGAACACAGTAAGTTTCATCACAATTGACTCACGGGCATGCTTGACCGCAACGCATAGGCACTCGTCACCACTCCTATACGTTGGACATGAGCTACACATAGCAAATAAGACTATATACATAATCCCTCAAGCTGAGGTTAAGACAAACACTTACCTCGGGTCCAAAATTGCAAGTCAAGCCTCAATAACAGCCTTTCCTTTAGAATCCGACTCCGGAACGGTATTATCTACACATAATCAACCCAAGTATATAAATAATGGCCCAATAAACCAAACCCATAGCCTAATTATACATTTTCTAACATTCTTCCAAAAATACTAAAATTCGACCCCGAGCCTGCTTGGTCCAAACTCGAGGTTCGGACCAAAACCCGATCACCCATAACCCCACGAGTTAGAATATATAATTTGTTTTAAGATCCGACCCCAAATTGAGGTTGAATCACCAAATTTTCCCAAAAACCTAACTCTACCCCAAACCCTTAATTTCTACTTGATTTTATGATTTTAGGCCTAGATTTTCTAGTGCTTATGGAAGGAAAATAAGAGGAAATGATGATAACAATACTTACCTATGGGGCTATGGAGGAAAAGTTCTTCAAAATTCGCCTAGGTGGGATGGGGAGGAAGAAGAGTTGTGAAAAATGGGAGAAATCCTGAAATGGTTCTGTTTTTGGGTTATTAAAATCACTGTAGGGATTTACCCTTCGCGTTCGCGGGCCACTGGCCGCATTCGCGAAGGGTTGGCAGCTGGGACATATGCATTCGCGGAACCAGGGCCGCGTTCGTGTAGGTCTGACTCCCTAACCTTCCGCGTTCCCTTGCCTCTGCCCGCGTTCGCGAAGATCAACCTGCCTGACCCCAGACCCCACCCTATAACACTACGCGTTTGCGAGAGGGGCGTCGCGTTCGCGTAGAGAAGTCCCCCCATAGCTCCGCGTTCGCGCCCGTACCCCTGCGTCCGCGTAGAACAAAACACAAGCCACACTAAAGCCCTTCGCGTTCGCGAACCCTTGGCCGCGTTCGCGAAGGGTATTACACCAGACATCAGAAACTTGCAACATCACACCAGATTTTCCAAGCTTTCACACCCCGTTAGCTACTCGAAACTCACCCGAGCCCTCGTGGCTCAAAACCAAAAACACACACGACTCCCAAAACATCCTACGGACGTGTTCAAACTTTTAAATCATCAAAATATCATCAAAAACAATGAATCAAACCTCAAAACTCTTAGAATTTTCTCAAACTTCATAAACTTCTAAATTTCCCATTTTTAATCCGAATCACGTCGTTTCAAGTTCGTTTCACACCAAATTTCACAGATAAGAAAAATAACATATAATAAACCTATTCTGGGCTCCGGAACCTTAATACGGGTCCGGTAACATGGTTTTCACTTAAAAATTCATTTTCTAACTCCTTTATTATTTCCAGAAAATAATTTCCTTTAAAAATTCATTCCTCGGGCTTGGGACCTCGGAATTCGATTCCGGGCATATGCCCAAGTCCCATATTTTCCTACGGACCCTCTGGGACCGTCACATCACGGGTCCGGGTCCGGGTCCGTTTACCAAAATGTTGACCAAAGTCAACTTTATTCATTTGATTATCACAAATTCCATTTTCCATCCAATTTCAATATAAAGACTTCCCGGCTACACGCCCGGCTACGCACGCATATCGAGGTGAGATTAACGGAGGCTTTCGGGGACTTGAAACACAGATTTAGCTTGAATTACATTAGGATGACCTTTTGGGTCATCACAGGAGAGCGATCGAAAGTGAATTCGGATGTCCGTAGGTTATTTTGAAGTCATTTGGCTAAAGTTAGAAATTTGAAGGTTTTGAAGAATCCGATCGGAAGTGGAAATTCTGACATCAGGGTCGGAATGCGATTCCGGAAGTTGGAGCAGGTCCGTAATGTTGAAAATGACTTGTGTGCAAAATTTGGGGTCAATCGGAGGTGATTTGACAGGTTTCGACATCGAATGTGGAAGTTTGGAATTTCAAGTTCTTAAAGATTGGGATCGGGGAGCGATTCGTCGTTTCGATGTTGTTTGATATAATTTGAGGCCTCGAGCAAGTCAGTGTCATGTTTTGGGACAGATTGGTGTGATTGGACGGGGTCCCGGGGGCCACGGGTGGATTCTGGGTGGTTAACGGATCAATATTTGAAGTTGAAGAAAAGTTGAAGGTTGCTGTCATCTGGTGTGACCGCACCTGCAAGGATTTGGCCGCAAGTGCGGTTTAAGGCGCCGTAGGTGTGAAGGATTGAGGGTCTGGCTGGGACAGGTGCGATGGTATTTCCGCACCTGCGAGGTCGCAGATGTAGATTTTGGGTCGCGGTGCGAAGTTAGCTGGGGTTGAGGAAAAACCGCAGGTGCAGAGGTTTGGTCGCACCTGCGGAATCGCAGGAGCGGGTGTTGGACCGCAGGTGCGAAAAGAGGCCTGGGCAGGATGCTTTAAAGACGGATTTTTGTCATTTCTCACCCACTTTTCATATGCTATGGGGGATTTTGGAGAGCTTTTCAAGGGAGATTTCATCAAGCTTCAGAGGTAAGATGTTTCTACTTATTTCCAAGTTAAATACAAGATTATTACATGGATTCGAACATGAAAATTGTGGGAAAATATGGGGATTTTGAAGAAAACCTAGAATTTGATAAATTTGATTTTTAGCCATGAATTGAGCTCGAATATTTGAGTAAATTGCATATTTGAACTAGTAAAGTTATGGGTAGAGATTTTCTTCAAGAAATTTCGAAGTCTGGGCACGTGGGCCTGAGGGCATTTTGGTTATTTCATTGAGCCGGGTTGGGGAATTGTGTAATTTGAGTTTGTTATGAATAATTGAGTATATTTTCATTGGTTTATCATCATTTGGGTAGTTTGGGGGCGTCGTGCATCCATTGGAGTCGTTGGAAAGCTTGGAAGCCGTTTATGGAATTTCGGAGTGAGGTAAGTCTCCTTTCTAACTTTGTGAGGGGGAATTGTCCCCATAGGTGAACTAAATGAATATAATAACTTGCGGGGGCTACGTACGCACGAGGTGACGGGAGTCCATGCGTAGCTATTGTTATGCCATGTCCGGGTAGTCTAGGACCCACTAGCATGCCTTACTTGTTGTACTTGTGATTTTATCTATGAGATTAGCCTAATGATATTATCGAGTTAATAATTGAATACTTAAGAAGGTCAGAGCTTATTTTCCTTAATCACTTGAGAAGAAAATGGATCCTTCCTTGTGTAATTGTGTTCCAGTTGAATCAGTAATATGTAAAACCTTATTAAACTTGACAAACGAAATTCCAAAAAAAATGACTTAAATACTATCTTAATGTTCACCTAAAGAAAATTTTCTTACTTCTGTGAGAAATCGTTTTCCTGATGAAATTTGGATCCACTGTGTGATTAGGTGTACTTACGAGCACCTGAGTCGCATGTATGATTCGCGAGCAGGCTAGCCGTTTTTATTTATATGTATAACCGCGTCGCATGATCGATTCGCGAGCGGGGAAAATAGATGCATCTATGGTTCGAGCCGTTCGACCCTCGGCAGTGCACAGTTTATTATTGTTGGTCCGCGCCGTTCGACCCTCGGCATTACTTGCACATTATATTTGCTGCATAGTTGCTATAACTTTTGCCTTATTACTGGCCTGAAACTTTAAAGTTGTCAACTGAAATGTTAGGAAAGTTGGAGTTATTAAGGATTTTTGGAAGAAGTTGTTCCTTCCCCCTTTGATTAAGTTGTTATCTGATTAAATCACCAATGCTGAATAATTGTTAGTAATATAACGAAGAATTTAAGTGTTAAATGTGGAAAGAGCTGAAATTATTTATTACTGAACTTAATAAGTTGCCCATGATCATCATGCTTAGTGTCACTCTTGAATACTCTAAATTGACCTTTAGCAAGTGTCTAATAACAGCAATACCCCATCCCAAGAGAAGGAATCATAAAAGAAATAGCTTTCGACTAAAGACGCAGACGATGAGCAAAAGTGCTCTCATTCACCAACCTTCCTTGTCTGTCCGCTTCTCATGGACCTCTACTAAATGAACCACAACATCTTCAAATTCACCGCCACATTGCGTCCAGTTTTTATCCCTGACAACTTCTCTCTGTTGCATCCAACCTTCCGCCGAATAACCAACATTTCAGATTAAGCTCGTTGTCACGACCCAGAATCCTAATCCAGGCCGTGATGGCGCCCCACGACGAAGTTAGGCAAGCCAATATGAATTACACTAAGTGTTACCCTTCCCATTTGATTAAACAAGTCAATATTTACCAATTTTAAACAATTAAACATGATGATAGCTTGATATGAAAATAAAAGCATAACACTACATGGCCAGAATAAGGCATATGTGCCAGGAACTAGTGTCACGAGTGTCATGGGCATACAAACGGAATATACAAAAAGGTAATAATTTATATAAATCCACAGTCTGGATGAAATAGACGGGGAAAACAACAAAAATAAATGAAACTCCATGGTGCTGTTGGGGATCGCCAGAGGAAGCAGCTCATCGTGAAGTCAAGTCCACTAGCTCAGGGTCTATCTCCGGTACAATAACCAAAAGCACCGGCCTCAGTACCCGTACAGTTAAGTACAAAAGTACAGCATGAGTACATATTAAAATAAATATGTACCCAGTGAGTATCCCGCCTAAACTCGAAGAAGTAGTGACGAGAGGTCGACTCGATACTCACTAAGGTCCAACAGTAATCACATATGTTAGAATATAATGAAATACAGTAGGCATGTCAGGAAATAAGCAACAAGTAAAATCAAGAGCAGAAATCCAAACAACTACTGAATTAAGCAATAATGCACTTTCAAGGGTAGGACCACCGAAACGAAACAATAATCACCAAGTCTTAGATCCGCCGTGGTGTATGGCCCGCTCCTATAAGGTACCTTCTAAAACCTGTCGTGGCGTACGACCTGATCCCATATGTAATACAAATACTTTTCAATTCCGTCGTGGCGCACGACCCGATCCCATATATATTACAAATACTTTTCAACTCCGACGTGGCGTACGACCATTTAAAACAAGTTTGTCTACCACATGTATCAAATAAGACACTTTTATGATATAGCCAAGTATCAATTATAAATCTCATAGATTCTTCTACATGTAAGCTATTCAAAGAAGCACATAAATTCACAAGAACTAATATAAGAAAGAGTTAATGGGTTAGGAAGTAAAAAAATTTTTTTGTTGCTTACATTCTCTTTCTCTTTTATCACAAGACTAACTTTTTCCTCACCCTTAGCCTCTTTTATCTTACTAAAGTTTTTCTCTTTTTCTTCGCTCAAACCCTCTTGTTTCTCTCTCTCTACCTCACAGACTTTTCTTATCTCATTGCCCTCTCTCTCTTCTTTCCTCTCAAGCTTACTATTTTCCCTCCTTGACATCCCACTCTCTTCACTCAACACAACCTCTCATTTTTCCTCTCTTGGGATGCCAACATGCACTCCCTTACTCCTCTCATTCTTTTCTCTCTCATATCTTTCCATATTCTCTTTAACAGTATTTTCGTCTTCCAAATTTGTGAGGGAGTCAAAGTCCCAAGAATGAGTTTCTTCCTATTAACCTCAAAAGAGTATCTATTTTTGTTCATGCTATATGAAGCTCTTCTGTAGACATACCATGGCTTTCCCAACAACATATGATAATTGTCACACATCATTTTTCCTCTAATAAGGGTGGATTAGGGAGTTTTTCCAATTAAAGTGACATTATTCGAATTAGGGATTTATTCATTAATTTTTCAGAGCCGCCACCCGATTTTGTACGGTGTTCCGGGGCACCATTTATTTATTGAAATCCCAAACCGAGGAGATTTTTTACTTTGTTTGAAATGTCTGCGATTCAGAAATCCAGGTAAGAAATTTTGTTAACCCGAGAGAAGGTGTTAGGCGCTCCCGGATTCCGTGGTTCTAGCACGGTCGCTTAACTATTAGTATTTGACCTAATTATCTAATTATTTACATATTTTAAACCTATTGTGCATTTTAGCTTTTTTCAGTTCTTTAACCACTTTTAATATTTATGGATTATTCTGAAACAAGTCATGATGGCGTGCACTTGTCGTTTTTGGCCACATTGTAAATGCGCCACATGAAATACACCCGCAATTTACAACGTATTGGTTTTAATATAATTAATATTCGAAGTTGTAGTCGGTTCACATGAAATGCGCACCCAAATTAGGATTTACGTATCGTGACCATGCCACAGAAACTATACCCATAGACATGATTATTTATTAATCGCGCCTAAAACAGGCTACGATATTCATGAATTGTTAATTATTTGCATTGTTTAGATTATTGTAAAAGGTATGTGATAGCAACACATACAAATATATGTACAAGGTAGTAATAGATCTTAATCCTTTTAAACCTAGTTTCTACGATCAATAATGAACTAATCACGGACAATTGAACTCCAATATGCAATTGCATTTATAATACATCTAAACCAGTCAACTCATCAACAACACAAACTACGCATCTTGAATAAAAGATTCAATGGGAATTAAAAATCACCCAATAAATAAATAAAAAAACAAAGAGATAGTGCATTACAACATCAAAAAAACAAAAATGGCACTACTTTATAGATAAATGTCCTAGTCAAGCAAAGCAGATTCTATCTTGCAAAAGCTATTTCAACTCAAAATACATCTGAAGTCTAACTTAAATTGTGCAAATATAGTCATTTTAAGTAAAATAAGAATACTACAAATAATCACCCAAAAACTAACTCGGAGAAAATCAGATTATAGATAATCCCACTAACCAACAAAATGAAGAACGAAATAAAAAGTATTTCCGTACAAGAACAGTATAATAGACGTTAAGAAAGAAATATTACAAGAAAAATAAAAGAACGATTAGGGCAGAACCTCTAGCGAATCAACTTTAATCCCAAGACTGCGGTGACCTTGATGACTCGAACGGTAACCTCAGACTCCTCGCCTTTTGCTTCTTTTTTTCAATTCATTTCGTTTTCTATCGTTTATGCTATGTATTCTGTTTGTTTTTTTTTTGTTTTTCAAACTCCCAGGACTCTCTCCATTTACAGAGTGAGGGATGTAAGCTGAGAGGAAAATGACTAGGTGGTAGAAGGAGAGGGGGGTCTGTTATGGTTAAAAAAAAAGAAAAGGTAAAGAAGAGGTCCAGGGGCGTCGTTGCTCTCTAAAAGGGAGGGGATTTTCTATTGATTTTTTTGTCTATTTTGTATATGATTAGGCCTAGGTCTAGATTTTAGTAAAGTGGGGTTTTTTAAAAGGTGCTATTTGGTTGGGCCTGGGATTTTGGGATCTAAAATTGGGTCAATTTGAAATAAAAGGCCAAATTGTTCTTTAAAAAACGGTCACCCAACTACTAATTGAATTTATTTCGCAAAAAGACTAATTAACATTTTAACTAATTAATTAGACTAATTGATTAATGCAAATGAATATTTTTGTGACTTTTTATATATTAATTTATCAATTAAAAAGTTTTTAATTCCTAAAGATGCAAATTTAACCTAAGATGACATGAAATGAAAATGTGATAATTTTTATGATTTTTCTATAATTTAAAGTATTAAACATGCGTGAAATGCAACTAAATAAAGAAAAACTCCTAAAATTCATGAAAATTATTTTTGGATTATTTTTAGGAGTAATTTTCATGCGGGGCAAAAATTGGGTGCTCACAGCTGCCCCTCTTTGCTCAAGAACATGAAGAGTTTTCGAGCAAAGAAAAAGTGAGCAATTACGAGAATTTTTTGCCCGTTTGGTACTCCATTTGGAAGCATTTTGAAAAATATTTGATCGAACCTTGCTTCAGAGGTTGCCTACATATCCTTGGCTATAAAGGAATCAGGTCAGTGTAATTCTAGAAGTTTTGGAGTGATGGAGTGTGTGGAGAGGATGAGGGACTCGAGTGAGGTTCCGTTCCGTCGAGGTTCCGGTCTGCGGCCCAATTATTACATCAAAATCAAAATAAAATAAAAAAAACTATCTAAGCCTATCAACTACAAGTTACAAGATTCCTATCTATGAGTCGTCTGAAGATTGATCTTGAGTCTTGCTTGGTTCTTCATGCGGACTCTGATCTGAATCTTGATGCTTGTTAGCTGCAGGTGCTGGTTCATTCCTTTTTAAACTTCTCGGATCAAGGCGGGACATGAAAAGCTCGTGACTTCAGTCATATCTTGAGCAGTCCACATCTTTTCTCCGCTTCTGCACTTTGAGTTCACTTTTTTTTCTTTTTTCTTTTATTCTGGATTGAAACTCCTTTTTTTTTTTTTGTCTCAAACCCTGTGCCTCGAGGTAAAAACCTGCTCAGACACCAAAACAAACAAACGAACGAAATATTTCTGCCCCAGTTTTCACTAGGAAAATTTCGTGAGTTATTGTAACATAAACTATAAGCTACTTCATTATTGAAAGCAATAAAAGGTCGGGAATAGTTTTACCCGAAAGTAGCATGATGATTCTTTTTTTTTTTGTGGATGGTATTTTCTTATTTTCTAAATGATGCCTCAACTAAGTATTGATGTACCTTATGTTGGGAAAATGCGGCCAGGGACTAGAATACCCTATATTGGCAAAGATTTCAGGGAGTGGTGTACCCTGCATCTAAGATCAAATCAACTAGGGAGTGGATACCCTATGTTGGAAAAGGAGACTAGGGAGTGGAGACCCTATGTTGGAAAAGAAGACTAGGGAGTGGAGACCCTATGTCTAAAATAAAATCAACTAGGGATTGGAGACCCTATGTTGGAAAATCATCACTAAAGAGTGGTGACCCTATGTTGGCATCAGGTTATGTTGGCATCAACTAGGGAGTGGAGACCCTATGTTGGCATCAACTAAGGAGTGGTGACCCTATGTTGGCATCAACTAGGGAGTGGAGACCCTTATGTTGGCATCAACTAGTGAGTGGTGACCCTATGTTGGCATCAGGTTATGCTGGCATCAACTAGGGAGTGGAGACCCTTATGTTGGCATCAGGTTATGCTGGCATCAACTAGGGAGTGGAGACCCTATGTTGGAAAGGAGACTAGGGAGTGGAGACCCTATGTTGGAAAGGAGATTAGGGAGTGGGGACCCTATGTCTAAACGAACCATAAGAATGTTTTTTTCTTTTTTCTTTTTTCCTTTTTGAGAAAATCATTCTTTTAAACGAATCTCCCTAATGCTTATTTTCTGAGGACATAAACTATTTTTTCTCTCTCTTTTTTTTTTCTTAAAAAAACAAGTCTTCTTCTTTTTTTAAAAAGAATTAAAAATTATCCTAGGAGAAAATTCATCAGACTAGGTTTTCTTACCTTAGGAGAAAGATTCATCAGACTAAGACGTCTATCCTAGGAGAAAGTTCATCAGACTAGGTTTTTTTTTCTTTTTTTTTTTGGTATCTTAAGAGAAAGATTCATCAGACTAGGTCCCCCTTCTTCTTTTTTGTTATCTTAGGAGAAAGATTCATCAGACTAAGATTTTGTCCTAGGAGAAAAATTCATCAGACTAGGTTTTCTATCTTAGGAGAAAAAATCATTGGACTAAGATTTCGATCCTAGGAGAAAATTCATCAGACTAGGTGTTTTTATTATCTTAGGAGAAAGATTCATCAGACTAAGATTTTTGTCCTAAGAGAAAGTTCATCAGACTAGGTCTTCTATCTTAGGAGAAAAAATCATTGGACTAAGATTTCGATCCTAGGAGAAAATTCATCAGACTAGGTGTTTTTATTATCTTAGGAGAAAGATTCATCAGACTAAGATTTTTGTCCTAAGAGAAAGTTCATCAGACTAGGTCTTCTATCTTAGGAGAAAGATTCACCAGACTAAGATTTCGATCATAGCCCTTTTTTTTTTGTTATCTTAGGGGAAAGATCCATCAGACTAAGATTTATGTCCTAGGAGAAAATTCATCAAACTAGGTTGTGATAACCCAAACGGTCATCCTAAGTAATTCTAGCTAAATCTTTATTCCGAGGCCCCGAAAGCCTCTGTTAATATCACCTCGATATGTGTGCGCAACCCGCACGTGTAGCTGGGAAGTCTTTATGTCGAAATTTGATGAAAATGGAATTTTATGATAATTAAATGAATAAAGTTGACTTTGGTCAACATTTTTGGTAAACGGATCCGGACCCATGATGTGACGGTCCTGGAGGGTCCGTAGGAAAATATGGGACTTGGGCGTATGCCCGGAATCGAATTCCGAGGTCCCAAGCCCGAGAAATGAATTTTTAAAGAAAATTATTTTCTAAAAATAATAAAGGATTTTGAAAATAAATAATTATGTGAAAACCGTGTTACCGGGCCCGTATTATGGTTCCGGAGCCCCGAACAGGTTTATTACATGTTATTTGTCTTATCTGTGAAATTTGGTGTAAAACGGACTTGAAATGACATGTTTCGGATCAAAATTGGAAAAATTAAGCTTTATGATGTTTCAAGAAATTTCTATGAGTTTTGAGGTTTAATTCCTTGTTTTTGATGATATTTTGGTGATTTAAAAGCTTGAATAAGTCCGTAGGATGTTTTGGGAGTTGTGTGTGTTTTTGGTTTTGAAACCCGAGGGCTCGGGTGAGTTTCGGGTAGCTAACGGGGTGGGAAATGCATGAAAAATCAGGTTTTTTCTTCAACTTGCTGGTGTCCAGGTATTTACTCTATAGGAACGCACCCAAGGGGATGCGAACGCATAGAGTAAAAGTGGGGTCTGGGGGAGCTGGGTAATTTGTGCTATGCGAACGCACCCAGTGTGGTGCGAACGCGGAGGGCTGTGGGGTCAATGATGTGCGAACGCACTCTAGCAGGTGTGAACGTGGTGGGTAGTCTAGGCGGGGCAGTGCGAACGCGGGCAGGGGGGTGCATCCGCACTGGGTAAGGTAGGTCCTGGGTGGGAGAGTGGTTTTTGACCTGTGCGAACGCGGCTATTGGCCCGCGAACGCATAGGTCTGTTTGGTCAAACCTGTGTGAACGCGGTCAATAGTCTGCGAACGCACAGAGTATTTCTTCCAGTGATTTTCCTAAAAGTCCAAAACAGACCCATTGCGAGATTCTTCCCATTTCTCACTTCCTCCTTCTTCCCCAAACCTCCATAGACGAAATTCAAGCCCTCCAACCTCCATAGCTCCATAGGTAAGTATTCTTAACATCATTTTCTCTTACATTTATCAATTAATCACTAGATTCTAGGGGGGAAAAACATGAAATCAAAGTAGAAATTAGGGGTTTTGGGTAGAGTTAGGTTTTTGGGAATTTTGGATGATTCAACCTCAATTTGGAGTCTAATCTTAAAACAAATCATATATTTGAACTCGTGGGATTATGGGTGATCGGGTTTTGGTTTGAACCTCGATTTTGGACCAAGCTGACCCGGGGTCGAATTTCGGTAATTTTGGAAGAATGATAGGAATTGCAAATCTAGGCTATGGGATTGTGTTATTAAGTCTTTATTGATGTTATTGAATTAATTATGCCTAGATATCGTTATTTCGGGGTCAGATTATGAAGGAAATGCGGTCTTAGAGGGTTGATTGCTATAATTTGGACCGAGGTAAGTGTCGTACCTAACTTTGGTGAGGGATTAGGTATATGCTATGTGTTATGTGTTTATCATGTTCATTGTGTAGGTGAGGTGACGAATACCTATACATTGTGAGTCAAGCATGCCCGTGAGTCTTTTTTTTATAAGAATTCAGTTATTTCTTCAATGTTCATCATACTATGTAATTGCCTCTACTTGAGAAGTTGATTGTGGTTGATGTACTGGTTGTAGAGATTGTGAAATGTTGGTTCAATTGAGGATCCAAGCATACCGTATATATATTGAGTTGTTTGGTTATAGCTGAGACCCTTGACGGGCATTTATTGAGATATTGACTGATATTTCCCCTTGCCGGGTGATTTGAACTGTATTTTTCCCACTATGCTGCATTCCTTACCATACACATTGTCNGTGAGGAAGAGTGTAAAGCACGAAGGGTGATGCCGTGCCATATTTTTACATTGATTACATCATGTCATGCATAGTGAGGAAGAGAGTAAAAGCACGAAGGGTGATGCCGTGCCATGTTTACATTTATTGAAAGCACGAAGGTTAATGTCGTGCCATAATACATTGATTACAACATACATTGCATTGGCGAGGAAGAGAGTAAAGGCACGAAGGGTGATGTTGTGCCATGTTTACATTTATTGAAAGCATGAAGGTTAATGTCATGCCATAATTACATTGATTACAACATACATTGAATTGGTGAGGAAGAGAGTAAAAGCACGAAGGGTGATGCCGTGCCATGTTTACATTTATTGAAAGCATGAAGGTTAATGTCATGCCATAATTACATTGATTACAACATACATTGAATTGGTGAGGAAGAGAGTAAAAGCACGAAGGGTGATGTCGTGCCATTGTTATCATTCAGACATGTCATTCATACCTTATCAGTTTTCGGTAAACTCTTTCTTTTCTTACTTGATGTTAAGTAACTGCTCTATCTTATTGTTTTCCCTTTATCTGCTCCTGTTCCCCGTATATGACTGTTATTCTTCCTTGCTTTGTTACATGTATTTTGTGTTGTAGAATAGGACAGGTGAACGTTATTTGCTAAGTCTAGCCTCGTCAGTACTTCGGCCGAGGTTAGGCTCGGCACTTACTCAGTACATGGGGTCGGTTCTACTGATACTGCACTGCGTAGTATATTCGTTATACTGATCGAGTTTCCATTCTACTCTCTCACAGATGGCGAGGATGCGTGTTTCCCTTGGTTCCGCTAAGCAGCCCGACACTCCTGCTACATCTCCTACGAGGGGTCGAGGTCGAGGACGAGGCCGTGCTAGAGGCCGAGGCAGGGGCAGGGCTCAACCTAGAGCAGCATCCCCAGTGGAGGACCCTCAGGTCGAGTCTAACGAGCAGGTCCCAGTTCCGGCAGTCCTAGTTGGACTAGCGCAGGTCCCAGAGGGGTTCATAGCTACCCCAGTGCTTCAGGACGCTCTAGTCCGCTTAGTAGGACTTATGGAGAGTGTGGCTCAAGCCGGTCTTCTTCCTACTGCACCAACTGGATCTCAGGCTGGAAAAGGGACCCAGACTCCTATTATTCATACCCAGAGCAGGTTTCCACTCAGTTTCAGACTCCAGCACCTCAGACAACTGGTGTAGCTCAGCCGGGTATTGTGGCACCGGCAGCCGAGGGTGCAGCTATGTCAGCAGATGCTCTATGGAGATTGGACAGATTCACCAAGTTATTCACTACGACTTTTACTGGTACACCGTCAGAGGATCCAAAGGATTATTTGGACAGCTGCCACGAGGTTCTTCGGAACATGGGTATAGTGGAGTCCAATGGAG